>JAJIYU010015421.1:0-12680 GCA_030144865.1 Tinospora cordifolia
CACATTTAATTGTGTCTGTCTCCATCATAATATTATATGCATGTTAAACATTTGGGTTTGACTTTATTATTACATAAATATCCTTATTGTAATTTATTATTACATAAATATTCTCATTAAATTTTTATTTATTAACATGTCTTTTTTTTTAAATGTTACATCAGATATTTTTTGTTAAAATAAAAATAGAGCGTTAAGCATTTGGTCTACATTGAACTTTAACACTACATCGTGAGGTCATTCTTTGTTGAATGTCATCTCAATAGACATCAACTGATATAATTAATACCCTAATATACACTTTATACATATAATCTTAGAATCATGCCTAATTTTTTTTAAAATAGAGATGTCATGTTAACTGTCCTAACAATTATTGATATTATATTATATCTTTTATTTTATATTTTATAAGACTATATTATATTTGACTTAAAATCACATTAACTTATTATTTATAATATATAATTTATAAAACATATATTCTATTTTATAATAAATATATTTTATATTTAAAATTATTAATTGAAAATATTATATTTTAAAATTATTTATTATTTAAAGATTACATTTCTATTTTTTTAAATATTATTTATAAAACATATTTAACCGACTTATATATTCACCAAAAAAGTAATAAATCATATTAATTATTATGTTTGTTTACCAATTATATCTGGATTAAAATATAAATGCTACCAATATTTACACCAATAGAGCTGTACTTTGAAAAAAAAATAAAAATATATTTATTTGTTTATTCTAAATTCAAAAACCAAGGGCGAATATAAACAATGTGCATATGTTTTAAATATATGTAGTGAAGCATTTATGCCATAAAAGCAAGTTTCTAGAGAAATTAATCAATGGCTGAGCTGCACCCGACCAAAGGAACACATGTGGGGCCTATGATGAAAGCGGGCGCCGCGTCCGTTGTCGGCCTACGTGCTAATATTATTCCACGTGTCTAATGAATAGATGCTGGGGTCTACTTGTCGGCTTCGTTCTTATCGCCCACGGTAACAGCTCGCTGCAGATACGATATCTTCTCTTTTTCTTCCTCTTACATTTTTGTCCCAAGATCTCATTTTATATGTTATTTTTAGAAAATTATTTAATTTCACTATTTTTTTTATTAATTATTAAAATACTTTTTAATTTTTTAAAATTTTATTCTTGTTGTTCTTCCTCTTTCTTACCTCTTCCTTTTTTTTTACATTACTTTATTTTTAAATTCTATTTTATTAAATTTAGCTTTATTTCATTATATCCTTTAAAAATATTTTAATTCTATCTTACGTTTCTAAGAGAACTCTAATGACCATTTGTTAATAAATTTTAAAATAAGTATTACAATTAAAATTTTATATAATAATTATATTTATAATTATTAAAGTAAATATTGATATAGAATTTAAACGGTATACCTCTATATTGCATGTTAATAAAAATAAATTACTTTCGTACTTATGTAGCAATCAATTTAAACTCTTTATTATTTAACAAATTTGGTCTTTCGGGTTAATCTTTAGTCAACCCTCTCGATTAACAAGTCATCAATTAATCGAAAGACTTAAACTTTGATTAGTTAATCAAGTTATATTCTGTCTAGGTTCAGTATCTTTGAGGTCATCTCGAAATACTAAAATACAAACATGAGGGTTAAATTCTATAATGAACTCTTTATTTTGGGTCATGTTGTATACTTTCTTGAGACCTCTTTACATTCTTGATCGAGCTAATATTTGGTGGAGCATTTGCCCACCTTCCCAAATATTTATTAGGTCTTTCTTAAGAATTAACATCAATAATAGTCTATGGTTCAGTTTACATGAGGGTTAACTATCAGTGTTCTGCATTAAGTTTTTACCTACATCATTTTCATATATTTTTCTATCACCAATTTGCACATTGGATTGCAACAAAAATTGGTAAAATTGTACCTCATTTATCAACCTTTACCTAAAATTTCACTTTATATTTTTCTGAGTTCATTTGGTAAGGTTTTCAAAATCATTTTCTAATTATTCATGATATCGGTTCCCCTCAGTCATTACCTCTAATTGGATTGATTTTTGGATTGTTAAAATTTGAGTATCTCGGGAGCATACTTAACAAATTTCAAGTTCAAACAAGGCTTCTAACATCATTTCACAATTTATTAAATATTGTTCAAAAGTCTTGTTTGCTATAAACATTACGAAGACTACCAACTTTTTCAATTTATTGTGATCAAACTATTCAACTAAACTTTACCAAATTTGATATATCAATTCAAAATGATTCAACCTTTTAGGTCACGGATCATACATCAACCAACCGCGTTTTCATAGGTCCCTTACTATGTAAAACAATCATCACAACACATATTATTTGATCTCTAACACTTATATTTCAGCTAGAAAAGTCCTTCTATGGTTCCTTAGTCTCGTCTATTGGTTATAAATCTACCATTTTTATTCAAGAATTAAGAGAACAATTAAGATTATTCATAGTTTACAAATTGACCACATTTTCTTACTAAATTTTTAGCTAATTTCAGCTCCATATATCACTTTTAAGGCTAAGTCCATAGAAATTTCACCTTCCAATTCTTGGCCTCATGTTAATTAAATCCTCTTATTTTCCAAGTGGATTCTCTACTTGATTCTCCACTTTGATTTGCAATTTCACAATCGTTTTGATTTGATAATTAAAAACCTCAATTTTTGAGCACAAATCACATGCAAACAATGGCTTGAAAGAAGAATTGTTGTTGCTTTTGTCAGGTCGCAAAGAAGCAAAAAAAGAAGAAATAAATTCAATCCTTAGAATGTTGGTGTTATTTGTTGATTTCCACCTCAATACAATGATTCAATCCTTTTTACCATACATGTTTGAACAAAATAAAAAGAAAAGTTTATTAATTTACAATTTTCAAATTTGAGGGTCGTTACATATCCAAAGCCATATTTTAACTTCTATTTCTTTTAATAGAAAAAACTTAAAGAAATTAGATTTGTAATTTTTCAACCTATAGGTATGTAAATGGCATGTTTATTTTCCTTTTTCTTTTCTTTTCTTTTTTCTTTTTTTCTTTTTTAGTTTAAGAAGAAGATGATGAGTATAATATAAGAAAGATGCAGTTTGAGAAGTTTAAGAATAGGGAACTTGTAGTGTAAAGCAAAATTTTTTTAACTCTACTCTCCATTTATCACAGCTTTGCTTCTAAGTTTATAAGTTTATAAATATATATATAATTTGGATTTGAAAAATCACAAATTCATTTTGCAAAATTTGGATTTCAACAAAACTAGCCATGGCATACTTTGTAAAATCACAAAGCCAGCTATAACTAATTTGGATTTGAAAAAATTCATTTTGCAAATTTAACAAAACTGTAGGTTAAAAGAACGAAGAACATGCCAAAGGATTAAAAAATAGCCGAAATGGTGTCTTAATTAAATAATAATATAACATTTTGCTTATGACCAATGATATAACATTTGTATATAATGTTGTAGAAATCATTAATTAATAACTATTGTTATATCAAAAATTAGAATACAATCGATGCAACAACGATAAATTTTTAATATTATACATTGGAATAACATTGATACTCATGAAATTGGAAAATAAAAGAGCTTTTAGACCAATGGAGCAAAATGATGAGTAAAACGATGAGTAGCAACACGAAACTATGCAATTTGATTTAGCTTAATGAATTGAATAGCTCCGATTTGCTATTGTTTTGTAACATCCTAATTTTCGATCTTTCGTTTCTGTCATGTTTGTCACTCATGAGAGACGCGCCATTAAATGTCGGCACATATATCATTTGTCGAAAATAGGGACGTTACTTTTTTTACATTCAATTCTCATTAAATATCATATGGACATACTGGAATAATATAAATAAGTAATCAAACTCTTGGACTAACCAATGAGTATCACATGAAAAGCATGCATCGATCATCAATAGTTAAATCATTAACTTCTACATTTAAAATTTAAATAAACGTGAAACATGTTTCCAATTGAAATATCTAGATATGGCCCATGCGGCTGAAGTCTAAACCATAAAGAAAATTACTAATTTAAAATAGCCTGGAGGGCCATACACTTAGTCAAAACTAAATACCCAACAAAAGAACTCTAATAACAACCTCAACAACGAGATTTGCAGCTTCTATAATACTATGTTGTACTATCAACATGAATTGCCTCAAGGGCCACCTGAAATAAAGATGTGGAGTGAGCTTAAAAGTCTAGTGGATCATGCACAGTACATTAATAGCATTATTTAAATCAAACACTGAACATGGAAACACTTATCATTTATTAGACGTTTCAAACATTTAGTTATCAACAATCGTTACTTAGACTGAAAGGTTTAACCCTAGTGTTCTCTCACTATCATCATGTCAAAAAAGACAAAGAAAATGCACTATATGCCAGATTTCATTGGGATAGAGGCACACCCATCACTCAACCCGGGAACTAGGGTCACACTCATCGCTCCGTCACCAAAGAACTAGGGTCACACCCATAGGTCTATCATTGAAAACTAAGGCCAAACTTGTAACACCCCAATTTTCAACCGGACCTTCCATCACATACTATGGGTCGTCGTCCATTAAAAATCAGAATGTTACAAATATGTATCAGAGCTCGAAGTACAAATTCCTATTTAAATTTTTGCAAGGCACGCATATGCGCAAGTATCGTGTATTAAATAAATTTATTTATTTATTTTTCTTTCAATCAACCAATATTTCATTTGTCTTTTTGTTATTTAATTTTAAATTCTCATTTTTCTACAAAAACAATATTTTATTTTATATTCACTCGCGACATGTACGCACTCGAAAAATTCTGGGATGTTACAATCTACCCCCCTTAAATAAAATTTTGTCCTCAAAATTTGAATCAAGTTAGCTAGTGTTGTCAGTTGATTTGTCTTTCCAATAACCCATCCCTCGATTTCCAGATTATTCTTCCTCCAGAAATTTCGTTTCTTTCTTTTCTTTTCTTCGTTTTCTCTTTTGTTTAACGATTAAAAATGGGATGAACAATAACTCGGATGAACAATACCTGTAGATGAACAGTATCCCATGGTTACTATTCATAGAATGAATTTTTGCCCAGTTCCCCCTTTTTTTCGAAAATAGTTCAATAATACTCAATACTCTAAATTGATTCCATAGTGTGGATTTTAAATTCTGCAGAGTGATCCTGAGGTCGAGAATTCGTGCTTCTCTCAGCCCAGTTCCAAGCCGGTTGAAAATTGGGGAGTTACAAAACCCATCGATCCTTATCGCAAGAACACCCACAGTGATCGTCATGGACCATTGTGACAATACGTGGTTCAACTTTAAATTTATCTTTGCTTGTGTATCAACAAACATTGCATTATGTATAAAGCATCATTGTACAATAACGTCAGTATGCTGATCATTTCCTAAAATATAAATAAGGCAACAATCATTTCATAGAGGCATAAAAATATGTAAACACCAAACATGGACATATAACTTATGTTAGACTAGCATTCATATATTTTGTCATTCACAAATCATTTAATCAACATCATAACATGCTTCTAGGCATTCAAATAATGTAAACATCACATATTTAGCATTAAATTTCAAATAATACTAAGGAGCAAGGTAATCACTTCCACTTTTATAGTTGACTCCCTTGAATCCTTGCGTTGTTATTCTAACTTGTTTTGAGTCTTCGACTATCAGTCTTCAGGATCTTGATTTACACACTCTTTATGTTGTTTGATACTTATAGTAATGTCAGTCCTCCAAGATTCTTATAAAAGACTTGAGTCTTAGTTGACATTCCTTTTTGCACCTAAACTTGGCTTTAGGTTCTAAATAATCTCTAAAGTGTTCTTGGTTTCAAAATAACCCATGAACTTTGACGTGGGTTATTTAATGTCTAATTTACGAATTACATCTATAGTACACTAAACTTCAAGAAGCCATAACTTGAGTTTTGGAAGTTCGTTTTATGGAATTCTTAGGTCTATCTTGTAGTGTTGGCGATGAAAAATGTCATGGCAATGACCATTTCCTCAATCAAGCCAATGTTTGAACAGAAACACAAATGAACCTGCTGCTTTGCGAATGTATTCTATTTTCGCGTAACAATTTTTTGGAAGGTTGGTTTGGGGTTTCGGGGATCCGATTAGGGTTATTCTTGAGTCTATTTTGTAATACACTTGACAAGGCTTAACATGGTAATGACATTTTCCTTGGATCATGCCTTAGGAATGGCATGAAATTTACTGTTTTGTAATTGATGTTGGGCAATAATTTTTTTGGAAATGTTTATTCCGACCACTCTTTGGTGGTGAAGGGTTTGGACCTTTTTAGACATTCCATGCTCTTCAAGAACTTACCCATAATTTTAAAATGAATCAAAAAGAATTTTAGGCCATAATGTAATTAAAACTTTGAATGATAATAAGAATAGGAAAATGATTTTAAGGAAACTAATAAGAGAACTTATACCTCAACTTTAGCTACTTTTTCATCCAAACTTTCTTCATCTTCTTCTCTTCTCAAAGGCACTTCAATGCTTCAATTTGGTGTGAGAAAAATGGGAGGAAAGACTCTCTATTTATAGTAGAGCTTTGATCATTATGGTTAGTGTTTAGGGTGTGGTGTTGGTTAGCTTAGAATAATGGAGAGATAAGGGGGTCATCCATACTTGTTTGCAAGCAATTGTAAATATTAATAATGGTGGTTTGAAGCACATTATTCATATACTTTAAAACTATTTTTAATTAATTAAAAATGACATCATCTTCTTTAATTAATTAAAGATCATAGTGGTGGTGGTTGGATAATATTTTTCATGTCATTTTTGTTAAATTAAAATTGGCACTATCCTCTTTAATTATTTAAAGATGATAGTGGTGGTGGTTGGATAATATTATGCATGTACTTTAAAGTTATTTTTATTTAATTAAAAATATCATTATTAATTAAAGATGATAATAGTGGTGGTTGAAAAATACTATTCATGTATTTTTATTTAATTAAAAATAAATTTATTAATTAAGGACAAAGTTTACTTAATTATTTTAATTAAACTAATAATTAACTTCACTATTCATAATATTATTAATCAACTTTACTATTTATGACACTATTAGTCAACTTTACTATTTATGATACTGTTAATTAATTTTTACTATTCATGATATTATTAGTCAACTTTACTCTTTATAATATTATTAATAAATTTTAATATTTACGGTACTATTAATTAACTTTACTATTTATCATACTATTAATCAATTTTATTATTCATGATATTATTAATCAATTTTACTATTTATGACACTTTTCAAATATGTTAAAAAAATTTATGACATTTTTTTGTCATTCATGACTTTCCTAATAATGGTCAACTTTTGTTGACTATGGTTGTTTGATACTTAATTGTAGTCATCTAAAAAAATTTTTAGGGTATTACATGTTTTCACAAGCTCACCCCTGCCCCCCGTTGTTGCTTGTTCTAGCCACGATTGCCCTTGTTGTTGCTAATCGCCTTATTGCTGATTGTTGCGTATGCTGCTGTTTGCTATTATTGTTCCCTGATCGCCCCATTGTTGTTGTGTTTTCGTGTTGGTTGCTCCACTGCTGAGCGCATTTTTGGCCAGTACACTTGCTGCTGATTGCCTCGCTACTCACCCATGTTGTTCACATTCGCTCATGCATGCTTGCCATAGTTGCCCAGCCTACTGCGATCTAGCCGTCCGGCCAGATCTGCCTGTGTTTCATGTTGATCTTCGCTATGCAAATCGCTCTAATCGTTCGCCCTGTAGTGCTCACATTCGCCCATGTACACTTGCTGCTGATTGCCTCGCTGCTCACCCATGTTGTTCACATTCGCTCATGCATGCTCGCCATAGTTGCCCAGCCTACTGCGATCTAGCCGTCCGGCCAGATCTGCCTGTGTTTCATTTTGATCTTCGCTATGCAAATCGCTCTAATCGTTCGCCCTGTAGTGCTCACATTCGCCCATGTTGCTCACGATCCAGTCATTTGTTCAAATCTACATGTGTTTCATTTTGATTGTTGCTATGCAAATCGCTCTGATCGCCACTCGTTTGTATCATTCACTGCTCCTTCTAACGCTGATGCCATCATGCAATTCATGCCAAAATCACCATCACTGGAAGTGAAGAAGAATAATAGATGGGGAAGATCCCACCTTCGCTTGAAACATCAAACCTAACCCTCACCGTAGCAGTAGCACGAAATCTCTATCCAATGGTGTCGACCGATTGAAAATCCCTCGAATTTGCCATTGTAGAGAAATTTGCCTCTAAACTAATGGCATCTCAAAAAGAAGAAAAGCTGTAGGCTGAAAAGAAGCTTCCTACTACTCAGTTTCTTCTACTTCTTCTTCGTCTTCGTCATTCGAAATTGTTCGCATCAGAACGATGGAGCGGTAATAACATTAAAATCGATGACAACGCAAGAAACTAATCTTGGGGTTTTCGAAGGCCTTCACGTTGTGCTTAGGAATCTCAAATCCTAAACCATCTACATCATCAATACATTAAACTCTCACTTAGATATTATCAACTTTTTCATCTACGTCATCAACTCATTAAACTTTCACTTAGATTGTACTATATTAATCTAAGGGCATCTTTTATGCCCCTTTGGTGGTGCTGAGGTGGCGCTCAATGGAGCGTCACCTCAACATCGAACGCTTAACACTCTGTTTCCTATTTTATTTTATTTTATTTTTTTAAAATTGAGTTGTCAAGCTCATTGCCCCCAATGCTCGTTTAAGCGTTGGGAACGCCCTAATAATCACATCAATTCATTAATACACTAATTATAATATTTTATTTATAAAATTTATATTTTTAAATATTTATTATTCACATTTAAATTAAAATATGTATAATTATTTAAATTTATATAAAATTATATTTTTTATAATGATTTATTTAAAAATTTTATTTTTCAATTAATTATTTAAAATATCACTCATTTTTATTTTAAATGATTATTTAAAAAATATTTTAAAGGTTTTTTAAAATTATTTATTTATTATAAAAATTATATATATTATTTATTTTTAAAATAACAATTTATTTATATTTATATATTATTTAAAATTAAATTTATTCATTTTATAAAATTATTTTAATTTTTAAAATTTTTATTAAAACTTAAAAAAATATATTTATTTATTTTAAAAAATATATTATTTCACTTAAAATAATTCTAATTTTATCTTAACTTAAGATAATTTTTATTTAAAATATTAATTTTAATTATTTAAAATAGTGGCGCCTTGTTGCGGGTGCCTAACACGCTCGGGTCTAATGAGCACCCGTTGCGGTTATCCTAGTCTCGTCTTCTATTTTATGCTGAGTTATATATATATATATTGGTATATTTAATAATATTAAAAAAATATATTTTATGTGAAACAAAGTAAAAAAGTACGTGAATTAATGAAAATAAGTTTATTTTTTTAATATATATATTTTTTTCTGGTTAGGCTATATTGTTGTTTTCTAACTGCGACCCAAATGAAAAGAGTAAATTTTCGTTTTCACTAGGAGGGACATATTAGTCTTTGTGGCACAATTGGCCGGAGTGACACGCCTTAAATTACTTTACAATTTTTTAAAAAATTAATAGGTTTTTTTTTTCTTTTTCTATAATTACCTTGAAAAGAATGATTTTCTAAGGAATTTCTATTAGTTAAAAAGAAAGAAAGAAAGAAAAAGTGTCCATTATATAATATCATTTCATTTGCAACAATCATCCTTTTTTTTTCAACAAAAAAAGAAACAATCAACCATTTAGCAAGAATAATAGAATAAAGATATTTTTAAAGGAATTAATAGAGTTTAATGGGATGAAAATAAAATAATTTTATATTTAATGGCATGTTAAGATTAAAATTAAAACTAATTACTTATTTTAGTAAATAAAAAATATGCTAACTTTTACTTTTAGAAAACAAGACTTGCTAAGCTGGTTGCACAAAATCACAAAACTAGCCATGATAGACTTTACAAAATCACAGACTAACTATAGCTAATTTTGTTTTGAAAAAAATGATTTGCGAAACTAACACAACGGTTGGTTTTACAAAAACTACAAAGTTTGTTAAAAGAATTTTTTTTAAAAAAGGAAAAAAAATAGACAAAATGATTAAAAAATAGTAAAATTGGCGCCACAATTAAGTTTTGCTATATCCTAGTATCACTCGAATATGAAAATGGGAATGAGAGTTCTTTCAACGTATTTTTTTTTTTTTTTGTAAATTAGGGTTTAAGCTCGAAATCTCTTATTAAGTAGCGTTAAGTCCTTTCGACTTGACCCGAACTCTGTTGGTCGATTAAAATTATTTTTACTACTATTTTACAATCTTATGTGCACAAAATTACTATTAGAAAACATTCCAAGATTTAGGAAACGTGTACACATATTTTTCTTCTAGAAGCTTTTGCATAAGTTTCTTTAGACAACAATTATTAATCTTGGAGCATATACACAATAGCTTTATAGCCACAGTATGTAAAAAGAAAAAGAAGGTCAACATAAAGCAAAACCTCTAGTGCATGTCACACACATTCCCTTCTGACAGCACAAAAGCTTTTTTTTTTTTTTTAATCTAATATGCAATAATATCTTATAATAATAGTAATGATATAGGCACAATAATTTTATCAAATATAATTGATTTTTTTGTTAATTAGTAGTATTGTCTAAAGCAAGGCTATTATATTTGTATGTATTGTGGAGAATTATTATTTTTTATTCCTCTAAACAACTTCCACCTGAGATATTATTATTTGATTCAAATAATTACAAATACAATCATGGTACCTTTTAATTTTAATTTTGAGTTATAATTTTAATATTTTTACACTTTACCCATTTAGTAGATCTACAAGAAGTAGGTGGCATATATAGATTTAAAGTACATACTAATTGAAACTTATGTCTACCAAGTTCAATAAGGGTATTAATTACCAACCTATTAATATTATTATTTTTTTTATGGTAGAAGCATTTAGGTAAATAAAGTATGTTAGTGTTGTGTCACAAGAACTCTAAGGACTAAAATGAAGAGTATAATAGTGAAGAATTTAATATTTTTAAATAAAAATATCAGAGATTAATTACCATCATTTCATGCTCCAAGTTTAATTTACTTATTTCCCCAAAAAAAGAAAAATGGAGTGCAATAATTAAAATATACATAGTCAGAGTCAGCAAACTATTAAAACCTTTTGTATCATCATATTTTTTTGGTCCTCATGGGTATCTCTGGACTAGCTTAATGCGCACTTTAAAATTATTTATATGGTAAATATATATATATATATATATATGGAGATTCATAATTATCAAAATATTTATAACACATATTACTTGATTTAATTGTTATATGAAATCCAATAAATTAAGAATGGTGGAACTTATCTAGAGAATCATAAATGACTTTAAGTAATATAGGAAGATAATAATGTTTGATGATCAATTACATTGAATTCAAGCCTTTCATGATGTTCTCCCAAACTTTAAAATACACGTCTTTTGTTATCTCTTTTTGTATGTTTTTTGAACATGCCACCAAAAAGGGGACATCAGAATATTTGCTTTAGACTTTTGAAGCCTTAGACAAATTGCTTTTTGGTTAAAGTTGTGAAACACAAATCAGAATAACACACACACACATTATCACATTTTTCTTTTTCTAGTTTAACAAAAGGCATTTCAAGAAATTATTAGGATTGGATATAAAAAATATATATATATATATATATATATTTTATAATTTTAATTATTTTGATGACCCGTTTCTATTGGTCTATGACTCCTTTGTGGGTGTCAATGGGGAGAAAAACTGAAAATGCCATTCTTTTCTTATGGTGGACAGATAAGTATGAACACAAACTATGAGTAAAAATTGTTATAGTTATCTTATTTACTTTTTTTCTCATTATTTTAGAGTATCAAAATTAGTTCATATCATGTACAAAATCATTCATTATTCTTATGCTAACTAATACTTTTTTTTTTATTGTATTAAATACTACCTCTCAAATTGTTTTCTTTCTGCCTTTCTTTCTTTTCTTTTCTTCCTTTTTTTTTGTCGAAACAAATGTGTCCATATGTAACTCTGAAGAGATTCCTTATAGGCACCCACAATGTTAAAAAATAAAATAAAATAATCTCATCAATTTAGAAAATAAACTTCAGATTTTTTTTTGGTTTATACATATATATGTTAAATTAAAGATAGTTATTGATTTGGTCCAGGAGATTAAGTAGTATCTCCAAATATCAAGAATTTATCCATGACTATCACCGAGGTGGGATACAAATACTTTAGTAGCCCTTTTTTGTTTTGTTTCTTTTAAATAGAGACTAAAAAAAAGATAACACAAAATATTATTAAAAAAAGCTTCTCTTTTACATTTTAAATCTTTTCTTAGCTTTTCGAATTTTAATTTTTGGAGGTTTTTGTTCTCATTCTTCTTCAGTGTAAAGAAGATCCAAGGTAGATTTGATTAGGAGGACAAGGGTGATTGTGACACCCCCGACCCCCGGACCGGAACTCGAGTCCACTCGTGCGCGCGTCACGTGGGGCCAGCGCTTCTACTAGCGCTCCCGTCAGCTCTCTGCTGTGCG
>JAJIYU010015422.1:0-12693 GCA_030144865.1 Tinospora cordifolia
AAGAGAGGAAAATGAAGAAGCTTTAGATTTTTTGCTTTCAAATCATGTATTGTACTCCCTATTCAGATATGGATTTATTCTGGTTCATTGACCCACTTGAGCTTTGCAATTAAAGAACCAATATCCTTTTACCATGTATGCATATGACATATTTGGTTTTGTTCATCTTAACAGCAACTATTTATGACTGTCAAAACTATTGCTTGATTGTATGGTTACTTTTGGCCTAAACACGTTGTGTAAATTTTACTAGGATGATGGCAACTGTAATGAACTCTACTACTTCAGTCAGCTTTAGAGAAGCTGGATGTTCAGACTCGTGTACAAACTACATTTTCAATGCTTGAGGTTGCTGAGCCATATAGCAAACGACGGGCCGTCCGACATCTTGAAAAAGGGAGAGTAGTTATTTTTGGTGGAATTGGTGTTGGGATGGGAAATCCACTTTTCACCACAGACACTGCAGCTGCTTTAAGAGCATCAGAAGGTTTGGCCTGCTTCAAGACAAATTCCTTTTATTTCCTTTTGAGCACAAAACAAAGCATGAAAATTTTATAAATGCAATTAGAAAGAAAAATACATGGCAGAGTGCAAGAAGTGCCCCTAAAAACAATACAAACACCAACTACCAACAAAAACAACAAAGACCACAAGACTTTGAACCAGATCAACCCTGCTGCTAAGTGCGGTCCAAATATCTACCTGATGCCCTAACCAATCCAATAATCAGAAACCATTAATTATTTTCACCACAAAAACCCACAAGCTTACAGAAAGTTTAATAGGTTCTCAATTAAGCTCCACCTCTTTAGCATCACCATGGAAAAATCTATTATTCCTCTTGAGCAAAATCCACCAAAGAGGCATGAAGGAAGCTAGGACTGTTGTCTCCTTACCAACAAAGGAGATGATAGACGTCTGAGGTAAAAAATAAAAGAATCATTCCTCCAAAGAAGTTGGAGGTAGGAACCTATCCCCAGATAAAATAAGCTACCTACTCCAAATGCCATTAGCATAAGGACAAAAAATAAACATGTAGTCTCTACTTCCTGGAAAATGCTGTTAACTATGGGACTAAGGTACAAAATGATGTTCTTTTGTTTGTAATATTTGATATTGGGAAAAAAAAGACCCTTGCAAATCTAACCTTTCATGCTAAATTTTCAGGCACTCTCAAAGCTTGCTGCAGAATGTGGGCCTTACCATCGAATGACTGCTGGAGCATATAGCCTTCTGGCTAATTTTCCCAAACATTCAGGAGGGAGAAAAGCAAATGAGAAGGAACAAAGCTCCATTAGGAGAAATTATTTCAAGAAATGGATGCTTCATATGTTTTCTATTTGTATTTTTCTTGTACTATATCAGAACGTGGGTGAGATGTGTACCCAATTTTGTGACCTTTTTTTTTTTGGTTGGGGGGGTTCATTTGCATTTCTTTTCTTTATCTCCAAAGATGTTACATAATATTTATATATCTATAAGATATATATAGATGTGTATGATAAGTGTTATAATTTGCAATATAAGAAGTTTTGTGCTTATTTTTCATAGGTCCCGGTTAAAATAGATAATGTGTGCTAGCTGTTGATTTTCATTTTGGACTTTCAAGTGTATCAAAATTAGTGACTGCAAGAAGCTTGTCTATCTTATTATCAGGCTAAAACTACTGGTTATTTTCTAGTTCTGGTTCCACTAATAGCCTTTTGCATCAGATGCATAACCACTGTATTTCACCATAGAGTGGTGGGCAATTTGAAACATCATGAGCTAAACAAATCAGACACACGGATCCTTTAGAACTCTAAATAAAATTTTATACAAAAATATATGGGGACTGTACGATTTAGTCGTCAAGTAATTTTTGATAATATAAATTAACGCTTATAATTTTTAAAAAATTAGTTCGAGCAATCAAGGGGTCGTTTAGTTTAGTTATAGTCAAGGTTGGATGCCATTTAATAGCCAAAGAAAAATAAATTTTAAGAAAAAAAATAGATTGTTAGAAAATTATCGAACAAGTTTAGAATTTTTGGATATACAAAGTGGGAAATACACTGAAGGCGTCTTTACAAAAGACACCCTCAATGTATTTTACATTTACACTGGAGGCGTCTTTTGTAAAGACGTCTCCACTGTATTTTCCATTTACACTGGAGGCATCTTTACAAAAGACGCCTCCAGTGTAAATGTAAAATACACTAAAGGCGTCTTTTGTAAAGATGCCTTCAGTGTAAATGAGAAATACACTGAAGGCGTCTTTTGAAAAGACGACTTCATACGTGGACATGACAAAAATTCGTTTTTGCCAAGTGGATGCACAAGTGGAAATTTACTGTTGAAAGTTGGGTAGATTCACAATAACTTTTAGTTGTTGGGTGTTTTAAAAATAATTTATTTATTTTGTATTATTTGAAAAAGATGTCCTTCCAAAAGTTGGGTAAATTTGTAGGTGGGGGGCAAAAGTGATGATGGAGGTGCATGAGGAACAAATATTCTTTTAGGATTTTTAAAATGAATTTCAAATTAGGTTGAATTTTTCGATGCTCAAGGCAATGAAGGAAAGTCATGGTTGTCCTCAAAAATGTTGCTCCTTACTAGTTTGTTTTAATCAATGGACTATGTGATGCTAATCTCTTCAATCAACCCCTTCATGCTCAATCTAATTAATTAATCAATTGATTTTAGAGGCTAAACTCTTTACGCTTGAGCCAATAACTAAACAAGAGTCCCCAATATAACTCAACAACAGCTTAAGATGTTGATTATGTGATGAATAAGTCCTAGGTACATGTTTTGTAGTTATTTTAGGTCATTTACTTGCATTTTCATGTAGGATTAGGATTTCTTTAGTTGAATAAGTACTTTATATGCATTACATGCATCGAAATTAGATAAATGTTTTATTTTTTATTTTGTTTATTTGACATTTTTGTTACTTGATTTTAGTGTCATAAGCTTTTTGCTGTAATTTTGTAAGTCACTAAAAGTCTAGGAGATGACGTGCAAATAGTCAAGCATTTTCAAAATAAATAAATAAATAAAGAAGATGGAGAATTAATGACTTTGTCAAATCAGGACCATCAACAAAATCATGGTCCCAAATTATATTTTTGTTAGACATGCAATGTAACACCCTAATTTTTAAAAACTTATTTTTCTTTTTAAATAATCAGAAAACACTGAAATATTTTTAGTTTTAAGGAAAACAAATTTTGATTTTGCAAGACATTTAATAAATAAAATTTATCTTAAAAATTATAAAAATAAAACCTTTTTTTTTTAAGAATCTTCCAAGGTGCCACTTTTTTCTTTTCTTTTTCTTCTTATCGCTTTATCTTATCAATATAACAAGTGCACGAGCTATTTAATATAAACTTTAAAAACTCAGGAATTTTCAGACATCATAAAAAGCTCAAATCAAAAAGTTCCAAAATTTATCAAAAGTCCAAGTGATTGCCCCTCCAAATCAAAAGGGTTCCATATTCAAGTCTCAACTATAAAACATAATTACTCGAAAACCAAATCTATATGAACAAGTGTCCACTAATCACTCCATAATAAAAATCCAAATTTATCATTAATCAACCAAAAGAAACTGAAAAAATTGACTCATGATTCTTCATCCATTGAAAATGAGAAATAAAGAATGAGTTCAAAGAGTCAGTTAAATCCATCATATATAGTATCAATTCATTAAACATATAAGAACAATAAATATCAAATATTTTTAAATATTAGACATTTTAATCAATAATTTGTTTTGGTCATGTTTTTCTTTGGTGTAGAGGGTGTCCCTATAGAACCCTAAAATTTGTACAAAAATTTGATAAAAAAAATTAAATAAAATCATTCAAGTATAATAAACTTTGGAAAACCGATAGAAATAATGGGGTAAAAGATATACGATTCGATGTATGAAAGGGTCGGCAAATCTAAACGAAATACAAAATAGTGCACAAGAATCATTCACTGGTTACCACAATAATGATATTGTTTACCACGGTGGTGCTTCAATTTCCCATAAACTGAATTAGAAACACAAAGACTATTTATCACGGCGATGCAACTCCCCTACTGCAATAAGTATGACTAAAACACGAGCGAAAACATTATGTAAAGTTTCTAAAATGACTTTAGAAAATTTCTAACGCGTATGCAACTTGTAAAATTGATACTTGCTATTATTTGTGTGTGACAAAAGTAAAATAGAGAATTAGACAAGGGCACCCATTCTCCATACTCGAACAAGTGCGAATCACTTCTCTTCTTGTTCTCTTAGCTCTCTTCTCAATACCCTTTTTGTGTTCTAGCCGTCCCACTGAGCAAACATAATAGTAAGAAGGAGGAAAATCAAAGTTTTGCATCACTGTATCACAAAACCTATTTCTAGGCAAGTGTTTTGAACAACTAGAGAATTCAACAGATCAACAGAGGTATAATGACCCTATCTCAATCACAAATACATGTTTCACAGTCTAGGAGTCAAAGTAGTAGTATACTAAGGTCACAGGAAAACAAATAATGAGTAAAATCTGCCCAAAAAGCTATTGTTCAGACTGATTACTAAGGTATTGATTATGGTTACTACAGTAGTGTCATCACTTTCACCCTATTTCTAGGAAAATTCACTCTAATTACTGTAATAGCCTACCTGTAACACCCTGCCTCCCATACCCCGGCCCATGTTATCCAACGGTATAATTTTCTTCCTCAATACTTTTGGGCTGCCCAAAAGGCGAGCCTGTGTTACGTTATCCTTATTCTGTTTTCTTTTCCATATCTATGAGATGTCCTATGCACAAAAATTTATGATGCCATGAAATAAAATGAATCATTTATTATTTAATAGAAAAACTCAAGGGCTACAATGAAATAAAATAATAAACAAATTTGGGCCCATATGCCTTACAATGAGATTAAATAAATTTTTTTACATATTAAGTAATGCCTATGCAACCTTGATAATTAATTTTCTGAAATGTTAAAAATGAAGAGTGAGCTATGAAGCCCAGTGAATCATCTTAAATATTTAATTCATTATTTCAACAACCACTTACAATGAATTAAATGATTCAACCAATTTATTATCTTCTGTTGTCATTAAAGACCGAAAGGATACCCCTCTCCCACCCCCAAGCATTCCAACCCTAGGGAAAAAACTACTATACACTGAACTCAGACCCATTGGAGTGAAGTAGGATCAATTTCGAAACCTTTATTACCTGACAACCCCTGTTTGGAATGCTCACGGTACAAATTCAACCCATGCCTGTACGTGGCTAAAATCTTTATTTAATCTTTTATTAATTGTAATAGCATAACAAATAACTATTTAAATGTAATTTAAATATTCTAACAATATAACATTACATCACAGGTCAACATGAAAAATAAAATAGGGAGGATGACTTTTGATTTTTGATGTAGAAGATCGTACAAGACACAACTACAGAGCATACTCTCTCAATCAGGGATAATATAAAAATAAAATTGAATAAATTAAAAAGGCATTAAAAAAAATCTCACAAGCAAGCATTATTTTAATCAAAATAATAAATTAAAAAGTAAAAATCATTTCACCTCGAGATCGCTTCCTGAATTCCTTTCTGATCTTCTCGCCAAGATCTGTGTAGCACTTCATTGCTACTACTTTGCAGGATGTTTAGAATAGCTCAAGAAAAAGAAAAAGGATTAAAGATGACAAGAAGGAAGCGGAAAGAGCAAGAAGGAAATTTATTCAATTCTTACTGGAATGAATGAAATGAGTGGAGTGGGGAGGTTTATATAGAGTCTCCGAGGGTTAGTTTTGTAATATTTTGCTTTCTTAATGTAAAAACTTCATTTTTTACTTGATTGGGGTGACTAGAGATTTAGGGTTTGAGATAGGGTTTTTTATATTTTTTTTTTCACAATCTTTGGGGTCTTTTTTGTAATTTTTTTGATTTTTTTTCTTTTTTAAAAAAATACATGTAATACCCTAACGATTTTGTATTTAATTAAATGAAATTCAAGATCAATTCAGTGAAATTAGGTACAAAATGAAATTGAGCTCATTTTATTAGGGCTAAATTTGGCAAGTTTCCAAAAGTCTCATTTAATAACCCTTAGGGACCCAAAACAACCTGAAACAAAATAAGGTGACATGAACCAACTAATTGAATAATATATCCAAAAATTAGAATAATTGGTCAAAATTAGGGTTTTCATTTGTCAAATGTCCTTTAGGGGGATCCAAATTAGAAAGAATTTGCATTTAGGATACTTCAGGGAATCGAAATAACCCGAAATGAAACGAAATGACATGAACTAACAAAATGAATGACATGTCCAAAAATCAGGATAATTGGCCAAGATTTGAATTTTTATTTGTCTAGTGACATCAGTGAGTCTTAAATAAGGAAAGTTTTTGAGGGAAAATCACTTTGGCCAAACCATACCTTAAAATTTTTTATTAGGTTCATGTGATTCTAAAACTATAGGTTATAAATCATAATCCCTTGTAAATAAGGAGATATTAATTTTTATTTGATTTTTGTGAACCATGAAGTCATAGTCATCCTAAGCATGTTCAAGTCACATGGGTGGAACACCATGATCATATTTACCCTCACCCTACCCTAAGCTCTATGGGACATTTCCTTTATTTGAGTTCATGTAGAATGATCTCATGTACCATTATAATGATCAGGTGTACCATCCCTATGAGATGTTCTACTTAATATTAAGAAACCATGAATGAATGATTCCATGTGCACCATGATGTGATCATATACACCATGCTCCACACACCAAAAACATCCCAAATAATTCAAATTAGAAATTTCTAATTCAAGAATAGAAGTTGCTGAAAAATATTTCTAAACACCCAAGGAACAAGATTAGAAGTTTCTAATCCAAGAATAGAAGTTGCTGAAAAATGTTTCTAAACACCTTAAGAACAAAATTAGAAGTTTCTAATTTAAAATAAAATATTGTCAAATCTTGTTGATTTGGTGTGCATAAGAAAATGAATCAATTACCAAAATATATTGAAAAGTTGTCTTGCTCATAATATCACACCTAAATTAACTTCCAAACAAAGAATAGTAAGTATTCTAAATCCTTTTTGTGTTCACACATAAGTAGGAAATCAAATAAAGCTTATATCTTGTGTTCACACTAGGAATTGGAAACCAAATTAGCCCACATTTTAAATCATGTGCACACTCAATCAGTCCAATCCATGCATTCCAAAACGGCCCCATTGAGGAATGAAAAGGTTTCCTAGTGTGAGCATGCCCAAACCATCCTCTAGTGCTCATAAAACTTTATATAAACCCTCTCTTGCTCACATTTATCTCATCCTAAAGCAAAGAGTTGACACTTCTCTTTGTTTGTTCTTGCCCTCTTCTTGGTACCTTTTTTCACGCTCTTTTCTCTTTTGTGTGAGAAGATCTTATTTTAGTATTTTAAAGAGTTTTTGAAGTAGTTTTGTTGGTGTTTAAAAGTTCCTCAAGGTCTGAAAGCGGTAGATAAGGGGAACCTCTGTCAGATTCAACAAGAAACTCGAATTAAGGTGGAGGAAATTTCTTAAACCTCTACTTTGCTATTTTAAATTTCTAGCATGTTCATACTTGTTTAAATTCTAATTTTGAACATGTTTTATTTTAGTTTCAGCATGTTTAATTGTAACACCCCAACCCTCGAGACTTTCAATTTGGACTTTACCACAAGGCGGGCTGGGCCAATGTTACTTTAGAAATACGTAACTTGACTTTCTATTTCAATTATTTCATGCCTTAATTGTATTTAAAAGTACATAACTTAAATTTAGGGATTTAATAATGCAATAATACAAGGAATAAATGAAATTCAAGAACTCTATTAATTGAATAAAATTGAGTACATAATTCAATCTTGAAAAAAAAACTATTACGATAAAAAATTCAAAACTTGGACAACATGCCCTTATATAGAAATTAAAAACTTTATAAGAAAAAACTTAACTAATTTTTATGGTCTTCATGTAATCAAATTTCTTGAAAAATAGAATAAAGGGGTGATGTAACACCTCGAAATTTTATGAAGACGTACATGTCGCGAGTGATTATAAAATAAAATATTATTTATGAGAATTCTAAATAAAATAACAAAAAAAAAAGAAAAAGGAAATAAATAAAAGATATATTTAAATAAATACTATGAGTGCAAGTTAATTTAAAATAAAAAAATTAAATAATGAATTAAAGTGGAGATTGATTATTTGACCATTATAAATTAAATAAATATTAAAAAATTAAAAAATTAAAAATTTTTAAATTACAAGAACAAGAAACACAATAAAATAAAATTAAAGATTGATTTGGAAAATAAACTTAAGAAGTGATTGATCAAAATACCGGTTAATTGAATTACTAGTGACTTATAATCAAAACTTTGTTTGAGATTGACAAAAATTAAATATTGATCAATTAAAAAATAAATTATTTTATAGTTTACTCGCATGGTCACAATGACGCTAGAGATGCGCAAAAAGGAAAATAAATAAAATTTATTGTGGACAAATTGAAAAAAAAAGGAAATGAAAATGGAAGCTTAGAAAAAAAATAATACACGCTTTATTTTTGAAAAAAAATAAACAAAACAGAAAGTTCTAAAAAAATTGCTGCTCAACCGATTGAGAGAAGAAAGAAATAAAGAACTCAAAATCGCACGAAAGAGGGAGAAGAATTGAGATTTTGTTGGTGTGTTCAGATCACACGAAAGAGAAGAATAAAAAGGGGGTTACTGAGTTTGGGCAAAGAGGAGGCAACTCAACTGTTGCGATTTGGATTGAAACAAAGATTGACAATGAAGCTGTGTCTTTGTTTGGACAAAGAAGAAAAATGTTGAGATTAAGAAGAAGAATGCAGATTATTGTTGCGATTTGGGGGTGGACTAAAATGAAAAACAAAGAAGGAGTTGCTATGCAGCGTGGGCAAAGAAGAAGATGAACGAGCTATGCATTTCTGTGAGAAGAGAAGCTTGTCGTGAATGGTGTTGGAGTAGATGGGTTTACAATTTGGGTGTGTAAAGCAGAAGAAGAACGAAGAAGAAGATCGAACAGTAGCTCGAGCTAGTGGGTGCTGCTGTGATTTGTGAACAAAAAAAAGAGGAATTAGCTGCATTTTTGCTGTGCGCGGTAGAGTGTAGGAGAACAAGATGGGTTATTGCAATTTGAACAAGGCTGCTGAGATTCGGGGCATGAAGAATAGAGGAAAGAAGAATGAGCTGTGATCTATGTGTGAGAGAAGAAGCAGCAGCTGCTGTTGTTTGGACGAAAGAGAGAAGACGTAGTTGCATCCTATGTGAAGAAGACGAAGCCCTAGCTACCATTTGTGCATAGAAAGTGAAGAACGAAGTTGCAGCAACAGGGGTTGCAATTTGGGCGTGATGAACAGGGGAGAAAGAAGAATGAAGAAGAACGAGCTAGGTTTTGTTGGTTTGAAGTGAAGAACGAAAAGATTAATGGCTTGGTGCGTTTTTTTTAGAAGATGAATGTGATTTGATGAGTGTTTTGGTTGAGAAAAGATAAAGAACCAACTCTGTTTTGTTTTGATGGGGGTTTTGACGTGCGTTTCATGATTTGGAACTTAGGAACTCAAGTGATTTGGGAATTTTTGACGAGTTGGACGTGAGGTGCTGTTGGACCGTGAAGAAAGGTAGATGATGAACGACAGTTAGTTGCTGGATTTTGGGTCACTATTGGGGGTTCGTCCTTGGACGTAGACGTCGTTCTGCGAAGACGACAACAAGCAATGTCTAGTTACGAATACGAATTAAAAAGGTATTAAAAATAATATTTTATTTTATTTATTTTTGTTATTTTGAACTGAAGTTAGCTCAAAATTAATTGTAAAAAAAAATTATCTAACTTATTCTGAATGTATAAGAAAATTTGAAAGAGAGTTCAATATCTTTAGAAATTTAAATTAAAAAGATTTTCACTGTTAGAATTCTAATTTAGTTAGGAATAATTTTTATATAATAGATAAAGAATAATATTAAAAGGTAAAAATCTAATTATTTTAATTAGTTGAAAACTTGAAAAAATAAACCCCTAGAAATTTAGAATCTTTTATAAGAAAAGATTTAAATATTAAGCTCTGAAACTAAACATTTTGTTCGTAACCGTGATAACCCCAAACTTTTGTAGCGCAAGCACGTCACAATGTAATAATAGATAAATTTATCAACTAAGTAATTAAAAATAAATATGCACTTTGAATATCATGGGGTGAATGGATTAAAAAAATTATTTTACCTATGTGAGCTTATATATAAGGGGAAGTGCTCCATGTCTTGGTCACACACATACAAAGCATACACTAAAAAAAGAGAGAGCTCATTGTTCTTTTTCTTTTCTTCATTCAAGTTCTAGGTCTAGTTCTTCGACCTGTTCTTCATCTTTGACCTTCAATCTCGCCGAATCCGTTCTTCAATCTTGCCGAATCTGCCATTGGCACCACCAAACCACCATCGTTACAAGCTCAAACCATTGATTTGGTTTGGATCTACAAAACCAGCCATCAATACATCCTCAAAGCCATCGAATCTACCCTTTCCACCATCAAAAACCACCGTTGCAAGCTCAATCACGCCGAATCTGGGTTGCTGGCCGTAGATTTGGGTTGCAGCTCACTGGATTTGCAAAATCAACCGTGATCTATCAAGCTGTGCGTGATTTTGTTGTGCAGTTGCTGGTGCGTCTTCTATTGGGCATCTTCCAATTGTTTGTTTTCCACCATTTGTAGTATTCTGGTATGTGCTTTCTAGAGATATAGATTGCTTGAATGTTTATTGAATGATTTATATGATTTTAATTGCATAGGTTAGTACATGTTATGCTAGTGTGGATTGAAAACCTTGTCTGTGAAACTAAAGCAGATTAAATTAAGGCAAAGAGAACCACATACTGGGGCGGTGGCTGGCCTTAGGGTGTCATCGTGGGTGTCCTCAACTACATTGGCGGTAGGCTGGGTGTCAGTTCGAACCTTAGGCCCCTGCTAGGGTCCCGAAACGTAACTGGCCCTCAGGCGGTACCTCCAGATTCGCTCCCAGACCATGAGGAGGACACCGAGGCCACAAACCTTTCGGTCTTAACTACAACAAAGAACAATAAAGTGTTTGAAACGCCCTAATGTAATGAAAGTGTTTACTTGTTTGGTATTTTGGTCTGAATAATGTTAGTGATGTGCGGTATGATCCACTGGGCTCACCCCACTTTTCTATTTCAGGTGACAGTTGACACAGTGTGAGTTGGTTATCCTTAGGCAACTCCGACTTTTGACGTAACCTCACTAGAGAGGTTGTTATTACTTTCAACGCATTTCATTTTTGTATTAACTCGAACTGGGCATGTGCCCTTTTTCTTTCTTTGTGGTCTAAGCATTTTACAAGTGAGTAAATGTTTTGTACTTATTTTAGAGATTTTTAATTTGTTTAAATTTGAACGTGATGTTTCCCTTTTCGTTTGAACTATCCTTAACCCATCTTATTTACTTGGAAGTTTATTTCAAAAAAAAAATTTTGTTCACGTATTTCAATTGGTTTTATTATTACCTGAAAGATAGAAAGAGCTAGAACGAAAGAAATAAAATATTGGATCAAATTTAATAGCGCTCAGGCTCTCGGTAGACAATGTGGTGGCGGCTTCCCAGTTTGAATGGGCGCACATTCTGAGTGAGCACGACCCAAGGGAACTTGCAAGGAAAGATCCAGGAACTGGGGTATTACAAAGCTGGTATTAGAGCCCAGATAGTAGAATTACTGGGTTGAAATTTACACCAGATGAATTTGATTCTATCGGAACAGAACTTTTCACATAAATGAAAATTTCACTGGAAAAGAATTTCTTCTGGATTTGACTTTCGAAAAGTGAATAAGATGAGTAAAATCTATTTATTAGGCAGATAGAAGTTTAGCAAAGATTTAGGTGATGTCAGCGTACTCGAGTCGTTGGTCACAGGCAGACGAGAATACTGTAGTGGCCCTGTAGGTTGAGTTCTACTTTAGTAGTAGCCTTACAGGTTGAGCTATATTCAGAAAAGGTCCAAAACCCGGGAGCAATGACATCACATAAAAGTGAGATAGAGTTTGAACTGGGTGATTCAATAGACGAATCAGTTAGCAAATATTGAGACCATAGGTCTAGCTAGAGACTGATTATTGCGAGGGAGGCACAGTGGATCATAAGAGTAAATAAAAGCTTTTAGGACATAGGGCAAGAACAAGCAAAGAGGGAAATGTTAACTCTTTGCTTTGGGATGAGATGAATGTGAGTAAGAGGGGGCATTTATAGCTGTTCATGAGCACAAGGGGGGCATCTAGGGCAGCTAGGGTAGCTCACCACATTTGGGTATGTTTCCAAACTCATAAGGGGATGGTTTGGGTGAGAAAGGCAAGTGTGCTCATGGTTGGCAAGTGAGACCATTAAGGTTTCCAATCCAAGTGTGAGCAAAATCTTTGAACCTTATTTGTTTCTTTTATGCATGTGAACACAATTAAAGGTTTAGAATACATTCTAATATCTCTTGGAAATCCTCTATTAGTAAGGAAACATCTAATGTAACACCCCAACCCCCGTATCATTAAGCATTGGACGCATCCACCATTTTTCTTGACAGTGGACTAAACCAAACGGCGGGCCGGGCCGGTGTTACATTACAAGCGACG
>JAJIYU010015423.1:0-12701 GCA_030144865.1 Tinospora cordifolia
CATTGTTCTTGCAACATCCACTACCATTGAGCCAGTGGTTCAATGGTAGTGGATGTTGCAAGAACAATGTACTTGTCTCCTAGGTCATGGGTTCAAAACTCCACGGAGGCGAAATAAAATCCCAGGGGTGGAACAGTACCTTTTGAGTGACACGCCATGACGTGGGCCCTATGACGTGGGTAAGAGTCCTGGTAATGGTAGCAGATGAGGAATGAACTAGGTACTTAAGCCCCAGGTCCTAGGTTCGAATCTCTGCAGAGGCGAAGGAAAACCCCCAGGGGAGGGGACAGTACCTAGTGAGTCACAGCCGCCACACGGTGCGCCATGCGGCCGCCACCCGATGTAGGTCCAGTGGGACCGGTGGGCCCGGTGGGGTGTGACAAGTATCTAAATTAAGAACATCAAGGGAGTAGAACTCCTTTCAGTCTTAACGTCAACTATAACCAAAAAGTTGTGTGAATCACTTAATACATAAAAGTGTTTGAATTTGGATGTGCTATTGATTTGAATTAGTAACTTAGCTGTTTAATCAATGATGCACTGGGCTATATGCTCATTCCTTCATTTTATTTTTCAAGAAATTGAATTTCATGAAAACTATGGATTTTTTTGAAAGTCTCCTTTTAGAAAGTTTATATTGTAAGGGCATAGTGCCACAAATTTTAAATTAAAGACTTCTGCAAAATTTTACTTTTGAATTTTGGAGTTATGTACTTAATTTTTGGATTTGATTTCAAAAACGTAATCTTTTTATTTTATTTAAATGAATAAAGATTTGAAGTTTTCCTTTATTCACTTGCATTATCTTGTTGAATATTAAACTCAATGGAAATGTATTTATGAGTATTTCAATAAGTGTTAGAATAAAGGAATTGAGATGCAAGTTGTGCACTTATAAATGTAACATAGGACCCAACACGCCTTGTAATTGAACTAAAACTTGTTCCTAGGGGGTTGGGGTGTTACATTTGAATACTCACACAGTCTGGGACCCTAATTCCTTGACAAAAGCATTTTTTTGATGTCTCAATTGAATGTAGCCTACATTCCTTCCCTTTATACCCTTATAAATGAACAAACAACTTATCTTCCTTATTTTCTCTGGTAGAAAAACAGAAAATAATTTATTTATAGGTAATTTTCGTTACTTAAAAGAGTTTTAAAGCTGACTTTCTCATTTCATTCGAACGATATTTCCTAAGCGGTTTAACGATATTTCCTAAGCGGTTTTCTTGCTGGTTTAAATACTGAATTTGCTTTGGGACCCTAGCTACTTGCGAAAGGCATCATTTTAATGATCAACTTGACATTATATTGCATTCTAACCAAGCTTGGTACTCGTAGAGTTTAAAATACTATATCTTGGTCTCTTTGTACTTCAACAACTGATCAAACAATTTAAAATGGTTTGCTCTGCTTTTCTCTTATAAAAAAAGGTCAATTACACACTTAAAACATATTATCTTAGCTTTAGAAAGTTTTGCTTGTTTAATTCTTGAATTTGAATGGAGTAGTTAGTTTTGAAGACCTAAATTCTCAACAAAACATTAACTTCATCATAAATTTTTGTTTAATTGCATTCTTAACAATTGAAGTGCATATAGAACTTAAAATAGCTATTTGTAGATTCATCACACTCTTACAAATGGTCAAAATAGTTTAAAGAGATCTTTTGTATTGTTCTTCCATAGAAAAACCATTCATAGCCCATTTAGAAGAGATTTCTTTTCTTGATATTAGTTTTTAAATGTCAATAACTTATGCAAAATGATTTATACTAATTAAAGAGATTTTCAAACTCTTTTGAATACTCAAGCAATTCGAGACTTGAATTCCTCGACAAAAGCCTTGCTTTGATGTTTCAATTGAGTTCATCGTATTCTTTGTTAGCCAAGTACTCGTAGAAATGAACGTAGCCTATAGTCCTCTCTTTGCACCTTATAAATGTACAAATAACTTATTTTTCTTATTTTTTCTGCTAGAAAAGGAGCAAATAGTCCATTTACAAGTAATTTCCATTACTTAAAGGAGTTTTTAAAGCTTACTTTTTTGTTTAATTTCAACAACCTTTCCTAAGCAGTCTTCTAGCTCATTTAAATATTGAATGTGCTTTGGGACCTTAACTGCTTGCAGAAGGCATACTTTAATAATCAACTTAACTTTATATCGCATTCAAATTAAGCTAGGCACTCGTAGAATTTGAAATCCCATATCTTGATCTCCTTGCACTAACAACTGATCAAATAATTTAAAATGGTTTGTTTGTTTTTCTCTTATAGAGAAAGGGTCAATTATTCACTTTAAGAAAATTCTCTTCGCTTTAGAAAGTTTTTTTTTTTATTTTAATTCCTCAATTTGAATGGAGTAATTAGTGTAGAGAGCCAAAATTCTCAGCGAAAACGTTAACTTCATTATAAATTTGCATTTAATTGCATTCTTAACCATCAAAGTGAAAATAACTATTTTTAGCTTTATCACAACCTTACAAATGGTCAAAATAGTTTAACGAGATCAATTGCATTGTTCTCCTATAGAAAAACCATCCATAGCCTATTTAGAGGGGATTTTCCTTGATATTATTTTTTAAATGTCAACGCCTCATGTAGAATGATTTATATTAACTAAAGAGATTTTCTAACTCGTTTGAATATTCAAGCAATTCAAGATCCTAATTCCTCTACAAAAGCATTGCTTTGATGTTTCAATTGAGCTCATTGCATTCTTTGTTAGCCAAGTACTTGAAGAAATGAATGTAGCATACAGTTTTCTGTTTACAACCTTATAAACGAACAACAAACTTGTCTTTCTTATTTTATAAGGCAGCAAAGGAACCAATAGTTTGTTTACAACTAATTTCTATTACTTAAAAGAATTTCTAAAGCTCGTTTCCATATTTCATTCCGATAGCATTTCCTTAGCGATCTTCTAGCTTATTTAGATATCTGATGTGCTTTGGGCCACCAATTACTTGTAAAAGGCATCACTTTAATGATCAACTTGACCCTATATATCATTTTCAACAAACTTGGCACTCATAGAATTTGAAATACCTTATCTCAGTTTCTTCGTACTCTAACAACTGATCAAACAATTTCAAATGGTTTCTTTTACTTTTTCCAAATTTAGAAAGGTTCAACTGCTCACTTGAAACAAATTTTCTTAGCTTTAAAAACTTTTCTTAACAAATCCTCAATTTAAATGGAATAGTTAAATTTAATGGCCTAATTTCTCAACGAAACTGCTAACTTGCATTCTTAACCATCTAAGTGCACATAAAACTTAATATAGCTATTGTTAGCTTCATTACATTCTTACAAATGTCCAAAATAGTTTAAAGAGATCATTTGCATTGTTCTTCCATTAAAAAACCATCCATAGCCTATTTAGATGAGATTTCTTTCCTTGATATTGGTTTTTAATGGTTGATGCGTCATGTAGAATGATTTATATTAATCAAAGAGATTTTATAACGCGTTTGAATACTCAGGCAGTTCATGACTCTAATTCCTTGACAAAAGCATTACTTTGATGATTCAAATGAGCTCATTGCATTGTTTGTTAAATAAATACTTGTAGAAATGAACATAGCGTACATTCCTCTCTTTAAAGGATAAATGAACAAACAACTTATCTTTCTTATTTTCTCATATAGAGAAAAAGCGAATAGTTCATTTAAAGAATTTTCTTTACTTAAAGGCATTTTTAAAGCTTAGTTTCTCATTTCATTCTGACTACATTTCCTAAGCAGTCTTCTAGCTAGTTTAAATACCGAACATGCTTTGAGACCCTAACTACTTGTAGAAGGCCTTACTTTAATGATCAACTTGACTTCATATCCCATTCTCAACACACTTGGCACTTGAAGAATTGGAAATGCCATATCTCGGTCTCTTTGCACTCAAACAACTAATTAAACAATTTGAAATGGTTTGTTTAGCTTTTCCCTTACAAAGAAAGGGTCAATTGATCATTTGAAATAGATTCTCTTAGCTTTAGAAAGGTTTTTTTTTTTTTTTTTTTTTTTTTGTATAATTCCTGAATTTGAATGAGTAGTTAGTTTTGAGGGCCTAAATTCTCACCAAAAATGTTAACTTCGTCATAAATTTGTATTCAATTGCATTCTTAATTATCAAAGTGTAGATAAAACTTAAAATAACTATTTTTAGCTCCATCACATTGTTACAAATGGTCAATATAGTTTAAAGAGATCATTTGCATTGTTCTTCAGTAGAAAAACCATGCATTGTCTATTTAAAAGGAGTTTCTTTCCTTGATATTAGTTTTTAAATGTCAACGCCTCATGCAAAATGATTTATACTAATTAAAGAGATTTTTGAACTCGTTTGAATACTCAAGTAGTTTGTGACCCTAATTCCTCGAAAAAAGCATTGCTTTGATGTTTCAATTGAGCTCATTGCATTATTTATTAGCAACCCGTAGAAATGAAAACATAGCCTACAGTCCTTTGTTTACACACTTATAAATGAACAAACAAATTATCTTTTTTATTTTATCATGCAGATAAGGAACCAATATTTCATTTATAACTAATTTCGAATACTTAAAAAGAGTTTTTAAAGCTCACTACCTTGTTTCATTCTGATAGCATTTCCTAAGTAGTCTTCTAGCTGGTTTGGATATCTGATGCACTTTTGGTCCCTAATTGCTTGTAAAAGGCATCACTTTAATGATCAACTTGACTTTATATAGCATTCTCAACAAACTTGGCACTCGTAGAATTTTAAATACGTTATCTCGGTCTCTTTACACTCTAACAACTAATCAAACAATTTGTAATGGTTTGTTTTGTTTTTCTCTTATAGAGAAAGGTTCAATTACTCACTTAATGCATATTTTCTTACCTTTAGAAAGTTTTTTGTGTCCAATTCCTCAATTTGAATGGAATAGTTAGTTAAGAGGGCCTGATTTCTCAACGAAAATGCTAACTTGCATTCCTAACCATTTAAGCGCACATAAAACTTAAAATAGTTATTGTTAGATTCATAACACTCTTACAAATGTTCAAAACAATTTAAAGAGATTATTTGCATTGTTCTTCCGTGGAAAAACCATCCATAACCTATTTAGAAGAGATTTCTCACCTTGATATTGGTTTTTAATAGATGATGCTTCATGTGGAATGATTTATATTAATTAAAGAGATTTTCTAACTCGTATGAATACTCACACAGTTTGGGACCCTTATTCTTCGACAAAAGCATTGCTATGATGTTTTAAATGAGATCATCACATTGTTTGTTAAATAAATACTTGTGAAAATGAACATTGCATATAATCCTCTCTTTACACCCTACTCCCTCCAAGATCGTCATTGGTCCTTCATTCGTAATGATAATTGTATAGTGAGAAAGCTCAACCCTTCTAGTGAGACAACCGATTTTGCCATATCCCCCCTTTTTTGTTTTGAAACTAGGATCACATTAAAATGCCATCCCCTTGTTCTTTCATTCTTTCATTTAATTTACACTAGAACCATTGTAGTGAATTCTTTAGATAGGATAAGATCCTATTTCCTTTCTGTCTAAAACCTTGGCACAAATCGAAACTACGAATGGAATGGAAGTAGACCAACCTTTTGGCAACCCCCTTAGTTCTTAAACATACTAGTCCCTCATGACTTTCTCTAGCCCTCTTTTTGGCAACCCCTTTAGTTCTTGAGTAATCTTGAACTTTGCTTGAGTGCTTTAGTGTTTGATTGAGAGTTTTTGAGTATTCTTGGAGTGCTAGACATTGGGAAGAAAGGCAAAGTCTACCAAAATTTCAGCCATCTTCAAATTAAGGTGGAAGTGATTTCGAAAACCTCCATTTTACTTGTTTGGTTTAATATCATGTTCATGTATGCTTGATTTTAGTTTAGTATGCACATTTAGGTTTGAAGAACATGATTTAAATTTCAAATTTGCAAGAATGTCATGTTAGTTGATCATAAAACCATGCCATGCTTAGATTATGAATGTTTAGGTTTATTTTAAAGTATGATGCATTCTATGTGCTTATTTTCATGCTTTGAATTTTTATGTGTTAAACATGCTGAATTTATTTTATTTATGATTCATGAGTATGAGATTAAATAAAAGATCTTGAGATTAAGAACTACGTACAGTCACAATGAACATGATGGTCACTTTGGGTGTTCTTTACTTGTGATTAGTTCACATGGTTCAAATCCAAAATACTTATCAACATGGGTGAGACCCTAAATCCAATGAATATGGCAAAAGAAATGCCTTTTTTTACTCCAAGGAGGTATTTTAATAAGAACATCAAGGGCCTTAGAACCTTTTTAGTTAAACCTACAACTGTAAACAAAATAATTTTTGAAACGCCTAATGCTTTACAAGTGCTTGAATTTGAATGTGTTATTAGATTAAATTAGTAATTTGGTTGTTTGAAAAAGATCCACTGAGCTATGTGGTCACCTTTCCTCTTTTATTTTTCAGGGATTTGAATCACATGAAGATTTTGATATTAGATAGGTTCTAATTTTAGAAAGTTCTATATTTGAATGTAAGTGTATGTAGCCAAAATTTTGAATATCTATAATGTAAGACTTCTGTTGAATTTAATTTCTTTTACCAATTTTGAGTTGTGTACTCTCTTTTACTAGATCAATAAAGATTTGAAAAGTTTTCTTTTATCTTTTGTGTTATTGTTTTATTGAACTTCGTGTATAAATTTTGATTTAAGTATTCCTAAATCTCAATGAGGTGTAGGATAAAAAGAATAAGAAGTCAAGTTGTGTACTTGTACAGTAATACCGGCCCGACCAGCTTTGTGGTTAAGTCTAATTGAAAGTCTCGGGGGTTGGGATGTTACAAAACGGTTCATTATTTTAAGTTGCAATTAAGACCAAAAGGTATTAACTTCCGTGTTCCACATATAGGGAAAGAGATCATTCCTGAAACTCAAACCCTTGTTTATAAAGTGGGATCACTCCTCAAAATCCAGTTCACTCTAGAGTCAATCCTGACATCTAATTTTATGTCAAAAGTCTGGCATGGTTAGAAAACACACCAAAAAAATCCTTCATCGCATCGATACGTGGTTAGAATCTCAATTCATTTTTGATTAAGTTTAAAAACATAAAATTTATGAAAATAAATTGAACTTAAACAAAAATTGACTATGCGAGCATGGTAACAACATGTAACACCCTAGTTCTCGGTCCTTCATTTCTATTACATTAGGGTCACACATGGAGAAGTATGCCCATTTTATATTAAATATGTATACACGTGTCATCCGCCCAAAATCGGGATGTTACTTTTCTCACGTTTCAAATCATATCAAACACATCCCGGACACACCAAAACTCGTATAAATGATTAATCAACCCTTTAAACACATCAAAAGGTAACACATAGAAAGATACAAAAATAGTCAAATAATTAAATCATTAACTTCAACATTTAAAGTTTAATAAAATGTGCAATTTCCAATGGAAATCTCTAAGCATGGCCTAAGTGGCCAAAATCTAAATCATAAAGGAAATTAACGACTTAAACTAGTCTGGTGGACCACGTCTTCGATCTATAATAATTAATCAAATAAAAATGTCATAAAACAACCCCTACAGTAAGGTTACAAACTAGCTAGTAAAATGTCTTGAAGATGTCAGTAACAAGCATCGCCTCAAATGTCACCTGAAATGGAAATGTGGGGTGAGCTTAAGAGCCCAGTAGATCATACACAGTACATCAGTAGTATTATTTAAGTCAAAATATCAAACGTGCAAACATTTAACATGCATTGGGCGTTTTACACATTCAATTGTTCAATAGTCGTTAATTAGACCAAAAGATTAACTCTCAATGTTCTCTTATCATTATCAGATCAAAGGAAACTAGGAAAATGCACAAAATGCCAAATTCCAATGGGATAGTGGGACACACCCATCACCCACCCTAGGAACGAGGGACTCACCCATGCTCCATCGCCAAGAAATAGGGACTCACCCATCATTTTGTCATCGGGAACTATAAACTAACCATTGTTCCAATCGCAAGAACACCCACAATGATCCCCCGTGGACCACTACAATGGTACGTGATATGAATCTTAAGTTAACTTACATCAGTTTCACACAATGATTCATTGTCATCATGCTTATCATCTCGAAATAGAATGTAATGAATGAGAACATGTAACTTCAAACATGCGTATAATCTTATGTCATGAAAGCAAGTAAACAACGAGCATGGATACATACATCATTCATGCCAACAAAAAAAAACTCATAGTATCCAATCAATGTCAAACATTTCCTAGCATGCTTCTAGTCATTGAAAATAAAGTAAACACACATCATATTTAATATTTAAAACTCAAATAAAACTAAGGAGCAAGGTAATCATCTCTACCTTGTTGGTTGATTCTTTGATTTCCTTCAATCTCGGTATTGTTGCTCCAACTGCCTTGGATTGTCAACCCAAAACATTTGAAGTAATTCTTTTTAGTGTTTGAACATTATGGAATATCTTTAAGTCATAATTCTAAATGATTTCCTACTAAACATTGTGAACAGTGCACCATTTGCTCTTTCAGTACATTTGGTGCAGTTGCCCTTACTTGGTAGTTGGACTTAACTTACTCTTTATTCAACTATGAATACTCACTATCTAATTACTTTTTAGAATTTTGTAAACTCTTTTAATTCCATTAAATATTCACCCTTGAGCAGCATGCATCAACTACATGAAATCATTGTCGTTTTCATAACTTACATGCATATCCCTTATTTGATGCGTAGTAAGGTCTCATACCCAATTGTGATTGATTAATAGAGTTTAATTATTAATTTCCAGCAAACTACCTTATTGGTTTCTGACTTATACATGCATCAAACATCACACCACTTGTGACCATGCTTAACTGCTCCTTAAACATGCATATACCCCAATTATTTCGTGCATACATGTCTTATAAGTGTGTTACTTTATAATATTAATACTCCAATATTAACATTATATGTGACTTGAATCCGCATTTTCTAGCAACCTAGCTTGCTGGTTTTTGACTTCTAAATGTATGGAAACATCACCCCCCTTGCAATTACACTCAACCATCCCTAAATCATGTATATACACTAGTTAATTTATCTATACATGCTTTATTTATGTGTTAATTAATCACCCTACCATTAACACCACATATGACTTTGTCACACCCCGACCCTCGGACCGAACATCATATCTGCAATCTAAGGCCCTATCGTCGGGCGTTGCGCAGCTTAGAGCTCGGCGCGTGGTCCGCCGAGGCATCGGGCGTGTGACAGTCATCATCATCTTTCCACAAACCTCTATACATGAGGCTTAAATCATTTCTTAATTTCAAATAATCATTTTATTCATGCTTCACTAAGCAATTAATTTCAAATCAAATTCGCCGGATGTTCAAAATCATATTTATACTGGAAATCAAGATAATAGTAGCAGAAACACTTTTTGAATCAAAACTTTCTAAATCATTGAACACTATTTACATACAATATCTAAAATCATCAGTTCATTATAAAGATAGTGTTTAAGATGGTAAACACGCAAACAGTTCATCAATCAGATCATGAGTACCTATAAAATAAAAATGGGGTAAGCTCGAAAGCCCAGTGGATCTCCTTTACACATCAATAACATTATACAAACGAGCATACGAAACATGCAAACAGTTTCAAATTATTAGGGGCGTTTCAAACACTTAGTCAGTTTATCTGTTGCGCTCTAATATCAGGAATTTACCATCTGATATTAGGAATTAACCGAAAGAGTGAACCACCCTCGGTATCCCAATTGTGGTCCTGAACATAATCAGGCACGACATCTTTATCAAACAAGAGTTTACCTCTGAGACCACAACCCAAGAAGATATTGAAACCATGGGAAAAATCCTCATGACTTTCCAAATTCGAGGGTCTCATACGGCCGCTCGCAGTTTGGCCTAGCTGGGGATACCCACGATGACGTCCTGGTCACAACCGGATAACATCTACGTGATGTACCAGTGCTCGTCCATCGCCCCGGTACATGGAGTTCTTAATAAACCTTTAATGTTTTTTAGTTTTACAATCATAGTTATTATTCCACGCAGCATACAGACATGCTTATTCAAAATGCTATCCTAAGCAAAGAAAGCAAACAATCACCAAGCTAATCATAATACCCTAGCATAAGAAAGCGAGTAACCAGTCATCAGGATATCATATCAATCATTCCACCCAAGGCATACATTCCTAGCATGATACTAAGTACAGGAATTTAAACATGAATCATATTCCTTATCCTACATTCCCAAAATACTAAAGAGTGAGGAAGAGATAGTCAACCTCACCTGTACACGCCGGAATACTACTAGATCGTTGCTCTTCGCACAACTGTCCAATACCATCAATCTGCATCATTAGATGGTAATGATACATCACTTTGGGCCTTTAATACACATCTAACCCGACCTTAGGGGTCCCGTATCAGTCAGTGCTTTAAAGTGTACACAAAACACTCTAAAAACAACATCCAAGTCCATTGACCGCGGTCGGTCCTGTGTGGACCACGATCTACACACAATTTCTCACCCAATTGTGGGATTTCACACGTGTACGCCATAATAGTGATTTTCATTTCAGTTTAACACTTAAATCTAGTGTATTGGACACCCAAAAATCATTTAAACATAAAAACCAGCCAAGGAATTGTTGCTTACATTGTTTATTCACCGAAACCCCTTGATTCAAGCCTTAAAAATGGGATTCTCTTTCAATGAAATTAACCCCTTCAATTCCACAACTAGACAACCATCACAAATCCATCCACACTAGTGTCCCAACACATACACAAGTAAATAAACAACAGCTCATCACGTTTGGCTTGGTTTCTAGCCACTATACCCTTATCACAAAACTCTCAAACATAGCTCTATCATTTTGATTTACTAGCCATTGATAACTACTCTAGATGAGATCAAATCTTAAAGAAAACTCAAAGGAAAATCAAAGAACTCACCTTTGATCGTCTCTTGTCGCTCCTCTCCAAATCTTGAGCCGTTTCAGTGCAAAATGAGAAAATCAGAGCTTGAAATGTATATATAGATCGCACACAGACCGCGGTTGAAGTCAGATGGACCTCGGTCATCGGACAGATTTTTCTTCATGGACCGCAGTCTTCACTTTATGGACCATGGTCATCCCTTTATGGACTATGGTAGACACCTTACGGACAGCGGTCACCCATGTGACCTAGTTTTGTTTTTGTGATTTTTCCACTGATTACCGTAGTCGGCCTGTAGGGACCGCGGTCATCAATGTAATACCTTATTTTTTTTCCAGATTTTCCTCCCCAAGGATCGCGGTCGGATCCATGTGGTCTGTGAGTGATTTTTCCAAATTTTGCAATTTTTCGCATGTTTCTAACTATCAGAATGTTCTAATTTATTTGATCTTGATTAAATATCATACGATGATCATTGAAAAAAAGTTTTCAATCATTTTTATATTTATTTAGAATTTTCAAAAATTCATATTGACGTGGACGCATTATAAGACTTAGGGTGATTACAATCTACCCTCCTTAAAAGAAATTTCGTCCTCAAAATTTAAATGAGAAGTACTCGCGCAATGTGTCCAATCAATCTATCCTGGCGAAGAGATCTGGGTATTTTTTCTGCATCTCACTCTCAAGCTCCCAGGTCGCTTCCTCTAGGTTATGATGCCTTCATAGGACTTTGACTAAAGGAATGTCCTTAGTCCTGAGACTCTGCACATTACGATCAAGGATCTACTCTACTGACTCTTTGTAAGTAGCATCATCTCGAAGTACGATCTCGTCCAGATGGAAAACATGAGATGGGTCTGGTTCGTACTTCCGAAGCATCGAAACATGGAACACATTATGTACTGAGGACAATCTATTTGGAAAATCCAACTCGTATGCACAGACACCAAGCCGTCTGACAATCTCAAAAGGGCTGATGTAGCGAAGTGATAACTTCCCCTTCACTCCAAACCGTCTAATTCCCTTCTGTGGGCTGATCTTCAAAAATACCTGATCACCGATCTGGAACTCTAGAGGTCTTCTCCTCTTGTCCGCATAGTTCTTTTGCCTGCTCTGTGCTGTAACTAATCTCCTCTGGATTTGCTTTACTTGTAAACTCATCTCTTCAATTAACTCAGGTCCCGTGAGTACCTGGTCTTCAAAATCAACCCAACAGGATGGTGATCTACAAGGTCTGCTGTACAGTGCCTCATATGGAGCCATCTTGATGCTTGCCTGATAACTGTTATTATATGCAAACTCGGCAAGATGTAGATGCTTACTCCAATTTCCTCTAAAGTCTAGAGCACATGCTCTCGGCATATCCTCCAATATCTATATGACCCTCTCTGATTGCCCATCTGTCTATCGATGAAAGGTTGTGCTTATGGTCAATTTGCTCCCCAATTCCTTCTGTAGACTCTGCTAGAATTGAGACGTGAATCTGGAGTCTCTGTCTGACACTATGGTACTGGGAACACCATGCAATCGCACAATCTTTCGCACATAAAGCTCTCCCCGCTTACTTACTGCATCAGTAGACCGAATAGATAGAAAATGTGCCACCTTAGTCAGTCGGTCTACTATGACCCAAACGGTGTCTTCCTCCTTATGACTTCTCGGCAAGCCGCTAACAAAATCCATCGCTATACTGTCCCACTT
>JAJIYU010015424.1:0-12732 GCA_030144865.1 Tinospora cordifolia
ATAACCACTTGTATCAAGAACTTAAGGAATTGTTCTCTCAATACTTACATCGTAATCCTCTTCATGTACCAGAACTGGCCACATCTATTGAGTATTATTCTCTCCACTCAGCTGAACAGTTCCCATGGCCCATTGATGACTCGGATTCTACTACAAATAATGATACCGATGAGTAGACATCCAACCATGACTAGTACTTTTGGTTATATATATATATATATATATATATATATATATATATATATATATATGCATATGTATAAACTCAGTGACATTATAAACGAATTATAAGATATTATCGTTGCAAGAAATGGTCACTACACATACAACAATACACACATAACACTATATACGTAATAAAGCATTTATTTTAGTGTTGTAACATGCGATCTATAAGAATAGCACAATGTATTCATATGAATAGAATAATATAACAATGGATCATTGAATTATGTGCAAATATTGGCACGTAGGTTGGGAGCTATGCATACCTTGAAACGTGAACAATTAGGACTAAGCAAATTAGGTGGAAATGAGTACTCTTGCTCTTCTGCTTTATTTGAGTTTTAAATATTGAATGTGATTAATATTTGTTTTATTTGAATATTTAAAAGTTTGTTCATGTGTTTATTGCCTAATACTACATTGTATGATTTTTATATGTCTATTACACATACTTGGAATGCATACTTAACGACACTAATTGATGATTTGTAGTTTATCAAATTTTATAATGATATTTCATTTTGTATCAATAAATTCTTATGATTTAAAGTATGTTAAAATTAAGAAATTTTGAATGTTACATTAAATGAAACATGATTAAGAATTAAACTACGTACTAGCACGGTCAATCAGCAACTAATCACCGTGGGTATTTCCCAGCTATATGGGTTAGTCCCTAACGATTAAGATAAGAACAATGGGTGCGTCCCTAGTTTACAAATATGGAATGATGGGTGTGTCCCTAATTCACTGATAGATTAATGTGTGTCACTACTCCCTAACAAATATAATTGATGATTAGGTAACACCGATAATAATCCTTTCAATCCAAATGACAATAAAAAAAACAACTAAATATTTGAATCGCATATTGTATGATAAGAGATTACATGTGTGATATTTTGACCTAAATAGTGCATGAGATGTACAACGTATGATCCATTGAGCTCTTTGAAATCACCCAATTTATATCTTTCAGGTAATACAAAAGGATATTCATTCCGAGGTTGTTAGCAGAGGACTTTCAATAGCAAACTTCACTGATAAGGTCACTTTAGATTCATTTTTACTTGCGTTTCTAACGTTGGGCATGTGGGCCCAAGGAGTTTATTATTTTTTTTTACATTCTTTTATTTCTAAATAAGGCTAAGGAGCCCAACTTTATATCATTCTATTGATATTGGAAGTTATCTTAGTTGAGACCTAATATTGATCATTTTGATGGGTGGACAAACAAAATTGATATTTTATTTCCTCAATTGAAATTATTAGTTCTTATCTTAGTTATAGTCTTATAGAATGTGGCCTAGTGTGTTCAAGAAGATATGAAAATTTCAAGTAATCTCCTCAAAAAAAAATAATAATAATAATAATAAGTAATGCTCTGGTTCTCAATGTGACATGTAAATAAATGAAAAAATATATATTTATTTTTGAAAAAAAATGTTGAGCTTTCAAATAGTTCGAGAATCAAGGAGTTACACAATTTATTCTTGGTGAGATTGCTTATTTAAAGCTTAGGTCGTATCACCTAGCTTTGTCAAGACAAAAAGGTGGAGCTAAGTTATAAGCCTTCATAAGACGAGGCAGGGCCTAGAAAGGTCTAAGAAGAATTATAAAAGAATTATTAATTCATACACTGGTTCATATATATATATATTATTCATTATGAATAAAATATATTGAATTAATAAATTGCACAAATAAATATATTTAGTCATTTAACTTGTAAAAAAACATGTTTTTAACTCATCCAACAAAAATTAAGTACCTAGATTATTAACTAAGAGAAAAATATTTAAACCCTTCAAAACATTTATGAATACCTCCCTTATTGACTAGGTCATCTCCTAAATGTCAGATGCCTAGGCCACACCTTGGACAACACTGGTATACCAGCGTTCCTTAGGCTTGTCATTGTAATGAGAAGCTCCCTCCTAGGCAGCATGGGTCATCGAACGTGATGTAAAAAGTGGGAGTTGTAGCTCTACTCAATATTCTTTGTTGCTTCACCTCATGTCCCAAGAGTGCCTAGGTGGTGACCAAGGCACTATGGGGAGGTGTTTGTAAATTATCTTTTACTCGAGGACTTTAAAATTTTTATTTTTAACCCTAATTAATAAAATTTAAAGAATATATTGTTTATTTTAATACATTATCTATTTTATACACATACGCATATATGTATAGAGTGAGAAACTAATGAATAAATAAATATTTCTTAGGAACCGCTAAATAATTATTTTATGTTCTACATCAGACCCATTTAGGCCTTGCCTACGCCACGCCTCAACTTACAGAGGCTTACTGCGTAATTTTATCTTTCCACCTTGACAACACTAATTCCAAAAGCATTAATTGGGGCATGCCATCTTTTTTCTTCTTCTCTACTACAAGCCTAAATATTATTATTAAGTGGCAAGTTTTTCCTACATTAGATGCTACATCGAGCTTTTTTTTTTTTTTTTTATCAATCATTGTCAATTTTCCAATTATTTACTTGAGGATAAGGGGAAATTTTGGGGTGTGCAGTCATGATAAGCCCCTGATTCATTTTAAATATGTTAGTGGTTGAAGTGATTGGTCCCATGCACCACCATGCCTGCTGCCAGCCTTGTCATGCGGGCTCCCCGCGCTGAATAACATGGGGTTTGTTTGCCTAAAGAGCCAGAATGGCTCAAGGGGAGAAAGTTATAGATGTTTTCCATGTGGATTGAACAAGAGCATGGAAATGTATTGTTATGCTATTGCAGTTAGTCATGTGATTTTCTGTAACATGGGCTTAGGTAATGAAACTACAAGGGCACAATGATAGATCTAAGAAGAGAGGATGAAGAGGGAGTTGTAGAGAGAGAGAGAGAGAGAGAGAGAGAGAGAGAGAAGAGAGAAAGACAGTGACACACACACACACACACACACACACACAGATGAAGCAGTGAAGGGAGAAAAAGAGCTAAGAAAAGAAGAAAGAAAAAGAAAGGGTGAAAAGGGAGTTGCAAGGACAAAGAAGAAGAAGAAGAAGAAGAAGAAGAAGGAAAGAGATGACAAAGATGGAAAGGGAGGGTGTAAAGCTAGATGATAGCATGACGGAATGAGAGATGAAGGGTCTTGATGGCCTCCTATTCATACAAGAATCAAGATGAAGGAGTTTGATGGTGTGCCAACTATGCCTCCTCACACAAGAAACAAAATGAAGAATGCTTTGGGAATGCATGTGAGACAAAGAAGGCTTTGTGGAAGGGTGTGGTTGCTCACACGAGAAACAAGAGGAAGAGTGTATGCCAAGTTGCACAAAAGGCTTCGGAGGAGAGCTAGACAAATCTGAATAGGGAAGGAGGAGGGTGCCAGATCGGGTGGTGTGAAACTCAAACTTTCTAGTCGAGACCTATGACTCAACCCAACCTAGTTGAGTCACCCAGTAAAGTATCCTGCCAACCCAATACGTAGTTCAAAATCAACTAACCCAAACTAGAATGGTTGAGCTTGGTTGTGTTGATCGGATTGCTTATAACCATATTTTAAAGAAATATGTAAATATCATTAATACATGAAAAATATATGAATAATAAAAATGTGAAATATTTTAATGTGTTGACCAATCATTAATTTGTCTCATTGACATAAACAATAACCAACACATATTATAAGTTCTCAAGCATTCAAAACGTCAGGGCTTTTAACCATTAAAAATAAAGCTTTTAGAGATGAACATTTTCTTTTTATTAGGTATGTTATTCTTGAGGAAGAAAGCTAGGTCATGTGGTGATAAGTAAGATTATTCAACTCTAGTGGTCACAAGCTCAACTCTCGAAATAGCCTCTCAAATGTCGAGGCTAGGGCACTCTTTGAGAGGGCCTAAATCTCAACTAATAATAATGCTCCCTAGTTATCCATGGCCCAAGCTTTGGATCTTACTCCAAAGGGGCCAAGAACAACTAGAAATGAGATCCTAACTTATATTTCTTGGCATGAACTTGCTCATATCTTATATGGAATTATTATTTCAGCTCATATGCCCAAAGGATATCCACTATAGATCAAAACCTCAAACCAAACATCACAACCACACATTGTATGATGCTTATCAAATCATCACTCAAAAATTACAGTCATCTCGAGGAAAACATCAGCAACTATGAGCATCCACCCATGCTCCACCTTGATATAATCCATGTCATATCATTTATCACTATCATCTTGAAGAATCACCAACAACCCTTAAGCAGTCAGTTACTCATGCTCCACCTTGAAACATGCTACATCTTGAAAAAACTGAATATCACTTGTTCTAAACAAGTGAATGCCCAATAATTGTTCTCTTAGTAATAACTTATAATACCTTGTTTTAGGTTTTACTTGATAATGGCAATGAAAGTTGCACCAAAAGCAAAAGAGAGAAAGAGAGAGAAACAAAAAAATAGGAGTAAGAAGAATAGAACAAGAAATCGATGAACCCACGAAACAAGAGAATTTTGCATGGTTCACCAAGTTAGTTATCTCTACATAATGAGTAAATCAACTCAAACCACAAGGGCTAACATTTATCACCTGGCTATGCCTCCATGGACCTTTACCTGATCTCTCTTCCTCTTTATTTAAAGGTTCTTTTTTGTCTCTCTTCTTATCTTTCTTTCACCTCTTTCATAATGGAAAAGAAAACAACAATTCACATAGTAGCCACACATGATAAGGCTACTTACAATTGCAGAAGTAAAATAAAGACATACAATAAATGAATTGGATCTACATGAAAATTGTTTAAGCTACAACTTCAAAAGTCTCCACCTTACCACAAAATAAATTCTACCCGTTGGAATTTAATTGAACAATGTTTGTAACATCAACATTCAAAGAGACCTCTCATTTCCATGCACCAAAAGCTAGAAGTTATCTTTCAAAACTTAAACAAAACAACTAGCCAATTTAGTGCGTCTTAAAAATGCGCAACTTTGTCTTTGGCAATGGGTTTAGTCAACATATCTGAAGCATTCCCTTTGTGTTAACCTTTTCAATCAAGATTTCTCTCATATTAATCCAATCTCGAACATGATAGAATATTGCTTTAGTACAATGCACACTAGAATGGAAAACTTGATTTTTGACAAAGTAAATTGCTGGCAATCACAGTTAAGTCAAGTCTCACTTCAATCTCAACTCATTTACTAACCTCTTTCAACTAGATAGCTCCTTTAGATGCATTGGTTATGACCATGTATATGGTGAATAGTGCAGTTGTAGCTTGTGACCTCCAAGAAATTGGACCTCCATCCAATGCGATTAAGTAGACATCCTTTCAAGATTGCCAACATAGTCAAAATCCACAAAACCAACTACCCCAGCATCCTCAAGTTGACTTGTGAACGTAACATTAAAGTGTCTTGGACCCTTCAATAACAAATTCACTTTATTATTTTCTATTTTTCTTTACCCAAATTTGTCATACACTTGGAAAGCACACAAACAGATTCAAATGGACCAGACCTTAATAGATTATCCCACACAGGAGATACCCAACAACACTTTGATATGAAACCTTCAACATATACTTGGAAAGCACACTAATGGCTTCAGACGGAGCAAGCCTTGTACAAAACAGCACAAACAAAATACCCACCAACACTCTTATGTATCATTAGGTCCAATATTAGACGGACATTGTTTTGTGTTCAACAAAACACGCGGGACTAAAAGAACAGAAACCAGTCTAGCATCAAGCACACTACACTTCTCAAGTATCTTATGAACGTACTTTTGAGATGCTCACAAATTCCTATCATTTTTATCTCTCCTTATCCCCATCCCAAGATTTCGGTAGTGGACCCAAGGTCATTATCAAACTCCTTGCTCAACAACACCTTGAGTTTAGCAACCTTGGAATTATCTTTGCATGATATATCATATCTGTGGGCATATAGCTTCAAGATAATAATGCTGTCATCATCAAAGATGTTTGAATAAACACAAAATCAAATGTACAACTCATATAGTCAATCTCCATTGTGAAGACATTAAGGTGCTTGTACCATTTCCTTATAAATTGGCTGAGCACTTACAATCTTCATTCTACAAATAAATCTTCTTTATTCACTCTAACGCCGCCTTAAGATTAAGCCATCCGAATCACCTCATCAAGTGCGCACGAAAAACGTTATCTTCATATCAAGTTGCTCGAACTCTATGATCAAATAGGCAACCATGGCCAATAACAATCTTGCAACCAACAAGTCCCCAATCCTTAGGCACAAGTACCAACTTTGAGTGCTTCTCCTCCCACCAACCAATTCAATTCACCCACCTATTTATGAATATTTTTAATTTTCTTATTATTCTACTAAAATTATCATATTAAATTATATTTTTTAAAAATTACTAACATATCCTCTTGTTCTTTAAAGACTCTAGATCTTTAGTCTTAAAACCCTGTTTTCAAATATTAAAATCATTTCATTGGTAAGATGGAAGAGTGAATAATGGTTTACAATAAGTATTCACAATATAAGTATGTTTTCAAAAAATCCTTTTGAGTTGTTTATAATATTTTGAAATTATTTAAACATAATTTTGTTTGTTCTAGCAAATCGATGTTTAATAGTAATCGGAGCAGTTGCCCAACTCCAACTAAACCATTTGGTATAAGTTTAGCCAATTTTGGTATTGGCTGAACTTTTGGTTGCATGTCAACCAATGTTGACATAATTTACATAAAATGGTTTAGTCAATATTGGCTGACCCACTCCAATTGCCATTAAATTTTGGTCGAATATTTAGTTTGGTCAATCAATGTTGCTTGAACGTATAAGAAGCTTCAACTAATCAGCTAATGTTGACCAAATTTATATAAAATGGTAAGGAAATTCTCTATTATTTGTTGTAAAATGAAGACGTGTTAAGAGGAAAGATCTAGATTTCCAAAAAAGATCCGCTAGAAATTTTTTTTACAATTTCTATACAATGATGTAATTTTAATAGAAGAGTAAGATACTTAAAAATATAAGATAAAATAGATGGGTGAAATGAGTTTGACTGGTGAAAGGGAGGAGAAGCACCCTTCCAACTCCCAAATAGAATTTTATAAAGAGACTCCACTTCTTCCATTGTTATGCCATTCAACCTTCTCTTTACTTTGTTGTGATGGCTTCATGAAATGTAGTTGGATTCCCTCACTTGTAACAAGAATTGTGCACTTTATCTTCCTATGTTCTCATAAAGGCCTTTAAAGTGGTTTACTAATCCTTCTTAGTCTTCCTTTTACCATATTTAGTCTCACGTGAACTTCCATTCATTGAGTCATTGTTGTTAATTTACCAAATGAGCTCCTTTTCTTCAACTGAACCTGGAGATTCTTTAATTGTAACCATATTTGGTAGAGGAACTTTAATAACTACTTATCACCAATTACCGACTTCTCACCATTATCCTTTTTTGTTCTTATTGCTATAGGAGGAGGAGCTTTCATTAACAATCACATCTCAATAAAGAATTTTTTTTTCTAGTTCACCAAATTCCAAGGCTCAAATACTTTCACTTCCTTTTTAAATCCAAGAAACATATATTCAAGTGATATTTTTTTTGAGGAGTCATTTTTTTTTTGTCCCCAAGATAGAGATTATTGAAGATGTAGCTTAAGCAATATTCATAATGGTCCATCTCATTTTTTATACATCTTTATTTTCTTTTAGATCATTTAAACACCCTATTACATGAGGCCACTACATAAACTCTCGGAATGAGAGAGGCGAAACAAAGAGTGAGAAGAATAAAGAAAAAATAAAGAAAGGAACCTTGGAAGAGACAGGAAAGATTAAATTAAGAAAAAATGAAGTATAACCAAGTGATAGACATAGAGGAATCTCCCCTTGTCTGATTTGTCCCTTCATTAGTGATAGCTCCACCTCCATGGATCTAGTTATTTTGGTGAACCATGTAAAATTCTCTTGTGTAGTGGTTTCGTTGATTTCTTATTATATTCTAATTTCTTTGCCTTTCTTAGTCTCTTTTTGGCATTTATCACACTTATTTTAATATGATCATCATTGTCATTATCAAACAAGATAAAAGATGAAGCTGTGCACAAGACGTGTTTAAAAAAATTACTAAGAAACAATTTTTCGGCTGTCACTTATTTCGCACTATGGGTGGTTGTGCCTCGAGATGATACTAGCTAATGATCACACACTGATTATGTCAAAGTAAAGTACAAGTAGGTGTCAATAGTTGCAGATGGCTCACCAAAATGATAGCGATAACATCTAATTTAACTTGTGTCGGCAATATGCGATTGTGATATATAATTAGATTTTAGTCCAAGATGGAGTTTTTGTGCATGAATAGACTATAACAATAGTCATATAGATATAAAAGTAATTTCATCTCATGACATACAAGTTCCGCTCTCATCTTCACTAGTAGTAAGGCTTTTCTCGAGCAAAAATGCTGAAGAAATCATGAATTTTTGTTTATAATCTAATTCGACCAGGAAGCGATAGTTCCATTATAAGCACGTAAAAGATTAAACGAGAGCTTACATTTCTTTTCACCGCTGGATCCGACGCCGAAGAATCTTCAATTTCTGGAACATAACTAGGAGGAACATAGCCAGGATCCAAGACAACAGACGAGATGAAGGAGACAAAACACATCATCGCCAACAAACTGAAGATCAGAGCATTCAACATTCCATAATAGCCCTTCAAACTCATACAATCTTCGATGAAAACGAAAATTGTAGCGTAATAAACCAAGCACATCAAGAGAAATACCACCGTTACAGAAAACGATAGAAACCTTTTGATATTCGCCATTTCTTGGCGTCCGAAGCTCAACGGAACCCCTCTCTCTCTCTCTCTCTCTAATCGCCAAAGATCCAACCTAATTTTGTAAACGAGACTTGCAGAGTTCGAGACGATGAAATCAAGAATAAACAGAAAAGAAAATTCGAACGACAGAAGACATTTGGAGATTGTTTATAGCAGAGATTCGATTGTAAAGAATCGAATTGTTTTCCAGGTTTACGTTTGTTTCCCTACAAGCGAGATAGGCGAGATTTTCGCTTGGGAAATAAAACATCTCCCGACCTAGTAATCCCGCTACCTAGTAAAGTGTATTTAACTTTATTTTCGAGCTGTTGGGCAGACTAAAAACTTTTTCACTCTATGAATGCCTGTTGCAAAATTAAAAGTGTCCCTCAATTAAAAAATAATAATAATTTATGTAAAAAAAATTAGTCTATAACATATAATCAAAGCAACGTAAATTTTTTTACACAAAAATATTTTTATACAAATCAAATAATTAAAAAATCTTATTGATTTGTTTTGCATGCTCCAATAAAGATTTATATAAGAAAAGAGTTTTAATTAGTTTACAAAATATAAAACTAAGTTGTTAACGTCAATTAAAAAACTAGTACTAAAAAAATTATGTGCAAACTAAATTACATATTGAGTTATTTAAAGTCACCCACTATCTAACAATCTCCACTTTCGTGAGAACTAATTTAATCGCATCACCATGTTCTCAACTTCATATATGCCCAAAAGTACTCATATGTAAATAACGTCATTATAAGTGGTATGATTACCTTTTATGTCATTTCTAACAGTTGGGACCACATCTGTCATCATATTTAGAAATCTCAATGACTATTGATTTTTTTTTTTTTTTTTGTGTTCCTTAGTCATAACTTATTTTAATTGGTGTTGGGGCTTGCATGCAAGATCATTATCAATTGTATCAATTCTATATAAAAATGTATTTCATTGCAAGAAATACAAGTCGTTTTCCCTAAGTTCTTTCATCACTACTAATGCACATTGCTCAATCTTCATAATGTCTGCTCCAATGATGAACTTAAAGCTTTTTGATTCAATTGATGGTATTTTTTTTTTCAAATCTATTACGTATCAAATTTCTCTTAATAACTTTAATTGTTTCATCATGCGACTTCAACTTGATTATACCAATCAATTTAATTTTATAGGTATTGTCATTGCTTATCACAATTGAAAAGCTCAAGTGTTAGAAGTTGGGTAAGATAAAAAGATTGTGGAGAGAGTGAGACAGAGAGGATACGTCGGTGGAGTGTCGAAGGATATTAAGGCTATTTAAAAAAAGAATTCTCAAAAATATTTTGTAAAAAATGTTCTCGTAATGTCTTAATTAAACCTTAAAAATATAATTAAAATTAAATATTAGTAGTCATTCTTCAACATTTCGTTGTTGTCCATCAAAAAGAAACTGAGAATCTAATTGATTGTATATAAATAACTGAGAATCTTAGATTTTTTTTTTTTAAAGAAAGTATTTATAGGATTCATAGATTTAGTTTTTAAAAAGATAGCAACAGAAAAACTTCACTGGGTAATGTGTGCTCAAATGTTAACCGTATCTATGAAATCACATACAAAAAAAAAAAAGTTTAATTAATTGAAAGTTTCCTCTCCTTTGATAAAAAAGAAAGAAAAGAAAAGAAGTACTCATAAAATGATTGTGATTTCATGACACCTAACCTGTGAAGAAAATATCAAAAAGTATTAATAGGGCATGAAAGAGGTACGGTGAAAAAGAAGAAAAAATGATCAGACGTTAGGTTGAGAGGACAAAACTCAATATCTCTTAGTGATAAATCTAAAAAAAGAAAGAAAGAAAGAAAATGTATATACTATCCAATAATAAAAAGCCAGCTAAAGTTTTGTCCTCAGTGTTTTTGCTCTTGTGGTTTCTTTTAAAAGCATAATTGAAGGGGCCTAACATCATCATTATTAAGCCTAAACCCTATTAGTGTTAATATTTGATTAGGCTAACATAGTAATTTCCTTAAACATTATAACGAATAACATCTTACCTAATTGCATTTCTAATTCCTAAAAAGGAGTATCTATCTTTCTATTTATATATCTATCTATCTATCTATCTATCTATCTATCTATATATATATATATATATATATATATATATAGATGAAGTTAATCACCAATTATGCTCCGTCTTTTTTAAGTTATTCACTATTAAATATTAAAAAAAATTTCAAAATCTAAATTATGTTAGAAAGCTTAGTATTGGATATTTTTTAAGATTTGTAATTACACATGCAATCTCCTATACATATATTTTTATGAGAATAGTAAAAATATAGTTCAACTATAGCAATATATAGTTATCAACAACTCCAATGGAAATGTATTTTTGTTGGTAAAACTAATAAAATTAGTATCAAGTTTTAGAATATGATGTATTTAAATATAAAAAAAATATCTAAACTAATTGAGATTGGATTGAGTAGACATAACTTAATGCCTTTTAGTTACATGCCTCAAGCTCAATCCTTGAGTGTGGAAAAAATTACATTGCAAGAGTTCCTCCCTTTACAACCTTGATAATTAGTCTCGAGGTGCAAGTAAAGTTAACTCGGACACTCTACAAGAAACCTGATAAAAAAAAAATTCTAAATGAATTGAGAATAGAATGATCAAATATCAATAATATGTATAAAATTGATCTTTTCAATGGTCCGATCCTATCTTTACAAGAATGTGAGGACCATTATTTTCTTTATTCTTCAATTTTTCAAACTTTATGATTAAAAACTATCATTCATGTTTGATTTTTTTTTTTAAGATTCTAGAAATATTTTTGAAAGAGATGTATCATTGACAATGACATATATATAGAGAAAAAAAAATTAACATCAATGTTGGACAAATGTATCAAGGGTCATTGGTTTACAAAATCAAACTACTTTGTTCCATTTGTCTACGAGAACCATATTTTTAGAGATTTAAAAAGTTATATTTCAAATACTAAAAACTAGAAGTTATATAGATAAACAAAAAGTAAAATAGCCAAAAGAAAATTAATATATAATAGAATAGCTAAAATTATTATTTTTTAGCTAAGCTAAAAATTATTAATAAAAGGGATATTATTATTTCAAAGTAAACGAAAATTTTGATTCACCATATTTAATTATATACGTCAAGTCAACATAGAATCAAGCTTAAAGTATAAAGGTTGATAAAGCTTTGTATAATATGAAAAACTATAGGCTTTATAGTCGAATGATTGTTTTGTAAAGGCTTTGGAATGGTCCTTTCAATTTTGTACTCCAATGCAATTGTGAACCGATGATTCATCAATTTCATTGTTTACTTTGTTAATTAGTTTTTCAATAAATTTTACACACACACACACATATATATATATATAAATATAATTTTCATAAAATTTCTTAACAAATATACTAATTAAGTACTTTCTATTTTGGTTCCTCACGATGTATCTCTGGGCCAGCTCACGCATATACTCAAGACTAAATCACCACTCCACCCATGATTTACTCTCCATTTAAAACTTAAGTTTCAAACAAAGTTTATTACATTTACAAAAACTTAAGTTTCAAGCAGTTTAGAACTCATACCAATTTCTCATGAATATTTTGTATGAAACATTTGGATCAGTTGGAATTTTAATAAATAAAGCAAATTAAGCATAGTAAATACCATAATAAAT
>JAJIYU010015425.1:0-12675 GCA_030144865.1 Tinospora cordifolia
TTTTGATATATTTTTGTATATTTTGATATATTTTGTTTATATTTTTTATAATATGTATACAATATATGGAAAGTAATATGTATACTAAAATATACCAAAATATATATATATTTGGTTTATATATTATCTTTATGCCAAAATATATCAAAATATACCGAAATATACCAAAATATATAACCTTTATTCATTGATACAACAATATACCAAAATATACAAAATATACCAAAATATACCAAAATATTTATTGATATACTAAAATATATCAAAATATACTAAATATACTTCAAAATCCGATCTTCTCTTCATCTTCCCTTCACCACCAGTGATAGAGAGAAACAGAAACAAGGATCGTCGCCCTTTTTCTCTTCTAATTTGTTAGGGCGAAAAATCTGGTGGAGCCTGTTCTCTCCTTCTTCTGTTCGGATACATTTCACTTGCTTTCAGATGTTCGGATACAGAAAACTGTTTTTTGTATGCTAATCATGAACAAACGCACCAAACAGGCCAGCCTGACTCAGAAAAATAAATTACATAAAATCTATCAACAATTGGGGAAAAAAATATCAACGAGCACCGTCCACGAACATAATTAAATTAAAGAACAACGATAAAGATAAAAAACGGAAAGAGAGAGAGAGAGAGAGAGAGGTGCGACACGGATGGGATTAGAGAACTTCTGATTGCAATTGGAGAGAGGTTGAAGATGAGAACTGAAAGGACGAGAGTGAAGACCTCCATGAGCGTTGGGGCGTCTCGATGATAAAGAAACGAATCCATCAATACCGTCTTCATCGTCCTTCAAGCCTAACCAGTCTAGAGCCTCTCCGATTTCTGAATCTGAAGACCCCAATTCTTCTTCTTCTTCTTCTTTGAAATCATCATCATCTTCTTCTTTTCATATAATCTGTTCATCTTCTTCTTGCTTCTGCTCAGTCTGCTTCACTGATGGCTCCCTTCGTTGATATATATATTCTGGTATATATGATAATATTTAGCAATGTTTGGTATTCGTGTAATAAAGTAAAAGTGGCGCATAGATTCCTGATATTAAGTTAAATTTTCTGTCATTTTATGTAATTTCCTCTATTAAATAAGTTTCAAGCCTTGTGCTAATACTATCTTCAAATTGCGTTTTACTACCACGTTCACAGCTGTGGCTATCGCATTTCTTTAACAATTTTCATGTTATGTATCTACGATATTGTCCCATATTCACATTAGTTCAATGGAAGGTTCCAAATAAAATATACCCTTTAAATATATATGAATTGATATTATTATTACTATCATTAATGAAGGATATGTATAAAAAAATAACAATTTGTGACATGACATAATAACCCGATCTAAATACGATACGCATTTAATAAATTTAGATTTAATATAAATAAATTTGGGTCAAAACCGATTGAAAATAATTAAATATAACTAAAATTTAGATCATTAACAGGTTAACCTGTTACATCTAAATATGATTTTTTAACACGATTATAGATAAGTTAAGATACAAATTATAAATAAGTTAATTTAAATTTTATTAATTTATTAATAATATAATTTTTATTATTTTTGAAATAGTTTTTAAAATTTTAATTTATTTTTAGTATGTTTTATATTTTTATTAATACTTTTTATAAAAAAAATAATTTTAAAATTTAATTATAAAAATTAAATAGGTTATATACAGATATACAATTATAACATGGTTATGATGCGACCTGTTTATGACACGATCACATGAATTGTCACCCTAATGTATGAATAATACATATTTTAGAATGAATTTAAAAATTACATTAAAAATTAAAACATTAACAAATAAAAATGGTTGCAGGTTGGATAAAAAAAAAGTAGTTATAATGACAATAATGTGAGAGATTTTTTTTTTAATTGTAGTTGTGAGTTTTTTAAAAAAAAATTATAGAAAGTAGTTATAATGGTGGATGATATATAAAAATTAGCAAGAGAAAATTTAAGGAGTAGAAAAAATTCTAACGATCTAATTCTTCTTTTAAATTAAGACAAGTAAAATAAGAATTTTTGCATTAGCTTAAGAATTTGAGGGATATTATTAGAAATAGAGTCAAATAGGAAACCCTCTCATTCTATTATTAGAAATATAGTCAAGCTTTGAGAGACAACAAGATTTTTAGTGTTACAATTAAAATTCAAACTTGAATTATTCTGCCTCTAGATCATGAATCATTTTTGTTAATTAATTTGTTATTATTAATTAAATGATCATCCAAATTGCTTTCCTTATTGACTAAACAAATTAGGTTAATTGTGCTAGAAATGGGTGCATACATAAATGCTCAATTCGTTTTTTTTTTTTTTTTTTTTTTTTTTTGATACAAGAACTCACCTATTTATATATTATTATTTCTTTTTACCTTTTTAATTACCTATTGTCCTTTTTATTCTCTTATATAAATAAATTTCACTTATTAATTATTATCTTTTTTTTTCATGCTTTCTTCTATTTTTATTGGAAAGTCTATAAAATATTGTTTTAATTTAAAGATGACATAATCCTATATCTTTATATTATATATAAAGTGCGGAACCTAATTAAAGTAAAGGATCCAACTGATAAAGCAAAAAAAGATAGCAATATATAATAGTAATCCTTTACGAATATAATAATAATGATAATAATAACAAAAAGAATTGAAATGTGAACAAGGAAGTAGTTACTCAAATTAAACTAGCTAGATGGCTAGCTAGTTTAATTTATTAGACTATTAGAAGGCTCTTCTTCATCAATGGCAAATAGGCTAGAAGCGTTGGAGAGATACTGTTTCAAACAACTCATCTCATGAGACACATCAAGCATGCTTGGTCTCATTGAAGGAGAGTTCTGAGTGCAGATTAAACCAAGCTCAATCAGCTCTATGATTACATTCCTCCAAACCTTGCTATCACATGGTGGAAAATTAGTTTCAGGAGCAGCTGATGGTGGTGGTGGTGGATGGTTCATTAATGCTTCTCTTACCATAGGTTCAAGCTTAGATGGATAATGACTCTTCACCCATTCAGGCAAGCTCGAACCTTGGTGAAACAAGACATTGGTGGGCCGTTTTCCTGTTAAAATCTCCAAGAGTAAGACCCCAAAGCTGTAAACATCACCTTGCGTGGAAGCTTGCTTTCCTAAACCATATTCTGCACATTAGGTAGAACCAATCAATGATATCGTTAGCAATAGTGGGCATTAAGCCTGCCTCGCCAAGAGCCAATGGTTCATGTACTTAGTGTGCTAAACACAATCTTAAAACTATTATTTAAGCAAGGCACTTTGGTATAGTGGAGAGTTTACTATAATTTCATGTTGGGCTCTAGCACAGCCGATCAATCTGGATCTTGTTTCATATTTCTGTCTTTGTTGACTATCTCTTTTATGTTTCTTAAACTAAAAGAGAAAGAAAAGTCCATTTAATCATATGATCAGTCCTTGATAAGACTTTATGAATATATGGCTATAGCTTCTTTGTCACCAGACTCTAAGGTCATTCCTGTCTATCATCAAGGTTGAAGAAACATTATAAGTTATAAGCAACACACCATGGACTACTCTAGACTACCAGAACATATTTTGTAAGATAAACATTAATGGTGCTAAAATTAATTAAATGAGACCTTCATACCTGGAGCAATATATCCAACTGACCCGCATAGTAGGCCGGCTGTTGAAGGAAATGAAGATGAATCTAAAATTGAGGCATTCCTGCCAGCAGCAAATCCAACATCGACACCTGCCTTCACCAATCTTGCAATTCCAAAGTCTGTCACCAAAGCCGTCATGTCGTGGTCAAGAAGTATATTGCTTGGCTTTAAATCACAGTGAACAACTCTAATAGGAGAATAATGGTGCAAGTATGCCATTCCTTCAGCTACATCACTGCAAATATTCACAACTTGAACCAAGCTCAAACTTTGATGATCACTCGATCCATGGACCGGATATAGATAATTTTCTAGGCTCCCATTAGGCATCAAAGGAAGAACAAGAGCTGTAAAATCTGGCTTAGTACATGTTGTTATGATCCTTATCAAGTTCCTATGTCTAGTCCTCTTTAGGACTTGGCATTCCCTTTTAAAGCTTCGCAAAATCTCTCCCCTTGTTTTTGAATCCAAAACTTTCACAGCAATTCGGGTATTATCTCTAAGAATGCCCTTATAGACACGCCCAAATCTACCTGACCCGATAAGGCTCGAGTTGCTAAATCCACCAGTGGCTTGAACTAGTTGATGATAAGAGATTCTAGGGTACTTGTGCTTTTTGTCTTCCCTTGTTGCTTCTTCATCCTCCAAGATATTGCTGTCACCAAAAATTGCCGATGCTCTCCTCACTTTTGGCTTGAGTAATAGCGAATACCCAAAGAAAAATAACAAGGGACATGTTAGCAATGTGAGGAAAATTGACAAGGTTTTAAACCGATGAGCCTGTTTTTTCTTATGACAGGATTGCATGCCCGGGATTAGCCCACATAAACCAGGGTTGCCTCGAAGAGAATCAAAACTAAGTGATTTGAACACACCCTCATTTGGTACAGTCCCAGTGAAATTATTATAAGAAATATTAAGTTCCTTAAGTGTTGAAGATGACTGAAGAAACTCAGGAAGTTCACCGGTCAATTGGTTGAAAGACACATCGATAACTCGTAGATAAAGCAAGTTTCCGATTTGAATTGGAAGGGGGCCTTGTAGAAGATTTCCTGAAAGATTGAGATACTCGATAGCAATGCAACTACCTAGCTGAGCTGGAATTGAGCCCGAGAGAATGTTTGAGGACAAGTCGATGGCTAGAACCATGTCCATTTTACTCATCTCTAGTGGTATGGGCCCTTCTAAAAGATTATTAGACAAATTCAAATACAATGTCAAGCTTCTCAATTCAGCAACTTCACTTGGAATAATCCCTGAAAGTTTATTATGAGAAAGGTCTAAGATCTCTAGCCTGGTACATTTTCCCAAGCTTGGTGGTACTGTTCCTGACAAGTGATTTCCATGAAGCAAGAGCCATCTAAGCTGAGAAAGATTAGATAAACTATCAGGAATTGAACCAGACAGCTTATTATTGGACAAATCTAAAAGACCCAGCTGAGGAATATTGCCAAAAGCTGAGGGAATTTCACCACTGAACAAATTGTTAGAGAAAATAACCCTTTCTAGATAGACCATTCGGCCTACTTCAGAAGGGATCGTTCCGTTCAAAAGATTACTAGACAAGTTCAAAAGACTGAGATTGAAAAGATTTGAAATGGTAGGAGGAACGGGACCATAAATAAGATTTTCTGCAAGATTTATTTGCTTAAGATTGGTTGAAAGGTTTCCTATAATAGGAGGAAGATTTCCTACAAGACCATTTCCAGCTAATTGGAGTTCTTCAAGATTAGGACAATTAACAAGAGAAGAAAAGAAGGGTTCAAGGTTAAAATTACCAAAATCATGACTGTAGAATTTATTATCAGACAGGCAGAGGGACTCTAAATGAGGCATTTTATTTACAATCTCAGAAGGTAACTCCCCAGTTAGCAAATTTGATTCCAAGTCCAGCCATAATAAATTGGTGGAATTTGCAAGAGCTGGAGGAACATGACCAACCAGCCTATTAGACCAAAGTAGAAGATATCTCAACGCTGTTAGCCCACAGTGGTTCCATAATGAAATTTCACCATCGAGAAAATTGCTTGAGAAATCAATATAATCAAAAGAAGAAGACCCATTACAGAGAATCGAGTCAGGAATCTGACCAACGAGCTTGTTACTTCCTAGATTAAGATAAACAAGCTCATGAAGATAACTCAACTCTTTCGGAATCTCTCCCTCAAGCAAGTTGGAAGAAAAACTTAGTTCTGTAAGTTGAGAGAGAGATCCGAGCTCTACGGGTATTGTACCACTGAAAAAATTGACTGACAAATCAAGAATAGACAAGAAAGTGAGATTGGATAGAGCAGGAGAAATGGTGCCTCCAAGTGATCTTCCTTGAAGATCAAGCTCAACGACTCTATTCCTGCGACTGTTGCATTTAATTCCCGTCCAATTACAAGTGTTCTTGTAATTTTCATCAGGTATCCAGCTTTCAAGAACATGTTCTGGGTCTGAAACAACTCCCATTTTGAATCTTAGAAGCGCGACTTGATCACCCAAAAGCTCGTTCTCAAACCCTTTTTCTTTGGCATTTGCAACAGTTACAAGAACAAGAGTTAGTACTGACAAAAACGTCGTCAGCATGTGTAACATCATTGAACTCATGATACCGATCAGTAGTTCTTCTTGATCAAAAAACTAGGAAGAACAGTGAGAAATGTTATTGGGAATGCTAGTAATTATATAAAGCTTCTTGGTGTGATGATGACATTAGAGAAGAAGAAGGAAGCTTTTGAGAATTCTGCCTAACTGCCGTTGGGAAGAAGGGACGGCTATTTCGCGCCAAAAAAGTTTGACTTAAAAGTCGACAAATGAGCGTGCGACACATGGCGACAAAAAAGGGTCAATCGTCAACGCGGTTATTTTTTTGTCAAGGTCAATGCGGTTATTTAAAATTGAAAGATATTCTTCAATTATTACATCCAATTTCACATTTCTTTACCAAATTAATTTTTTTAATCATGTTTATCTTTAAGAAATGGAAAATATAATTATTTTAACAAAATTTCAATTATTCACTGTGGGTTGGGAAACCAAAATTTATTTATTTATTTAATAATTGTAAAATTTTAGTTATTTTCTTATAAAAAGTCCAACTTTCTATTTTTTTTATTTGTTTTTACATTTTTCAAGTGTTTGCGTGTAAAATACATACTATTTACTATTTTTTTAATAATTACAATATTAAATAAAATGTTACATGAATTTAAATAATTAAGGGTATGTAGTAGCAAGGTGGTATCCAGATCAGCGGAACCACCTACCTCATTATCTTAAATCCGAATATTTTTCAAAAAATGTTTTTCGGGCACCCTTAAAAGCATGATCATTGGTAAGTTATATAAAATTATAATAGGTAGTGGAAGCTGCATTGCTATCTTAATTAAGATGATTTGTTTACTATGGTTATATAAATAATAACTGGTAGTGGAAGCTGTCGTTGTTAAATTAAATTAATTAAGGTGATTTGTTTATTATTAGTTTTAATTAAAAGATGTTTTGAGGCGTGCTTGCGGTTCAAGAGGGATGACGTGGCTGTTTGGTTTCTGTTGTGGTTCTCTTCAAGGTCCCGTACTTCAAGATGCTGGCTTCTTAACAAACTCCCGCGCATCTTGACTTGCCATTTGTGTACTTCTAATAAACCATCTTTTTCTAAAATTAAAATAAATGAAATAAATGTATATTATTTGTATTTTATTATTATTTTTAAACAAGTCATTAACCCAAAAAAAAAAAAAACATACAAAGACCATTGAGAGTGTTTATATATATATATATATATATGTGTGTGTGTGTGTGTGTGTATTATACTCAAGACTCAAGTTTAATCTTTTGGTAAAAAATAATAATTCTCATTCACTCAACTTAATCTTTGTTGATATATTCTTTTATTATTTATTATAAAATATAAAAAGCTTGTGATTTTATATTCAACTCAATCTTATTTCATACTTATAAAAGAATTAAAAAAAAAAAAAAAAACTTAGGAGTTGGTTTGTGATAGGTTATGATTCTATGTTGCAAGCTTCAAGTTTAAATTATATTGTAAATATAACACAAAAAGTGAAGAAAACATACATATAAAAAGGATAATATAATCCTTGAGACTTTTTAAGCCATGTGTATATATTCCTCCTATCTACAAGGTTGAAAACAAGGAGAAATGGGGAGAAGAGGGATGAAGCTTTTCTCGCTTTTATTATAATGGGTCATTAACAAAAGGCTTACATGACCAGGGCCAGTCTTGAGGTAGGGCCCAAAGGGAAACAGCCCTAACCCCCAATTACCCTTTAGACTTCTTATTTTCGAAAGCTCATATACATATAAATATATAATTTAAAAAAATTAATTAATTAATTAATTAAATCTTTATTTTTGGGGTCTCCATTTGTTACTTTACTCTGGGCTCCCAAAAATATTAGGTCAACACTGTACATACCATGCTATTAATTTAGTTATAAAACATACTTCTAGTTCATAAATGGAAGTTGAGTTGAGTAGATGAGACTCAATGCATCTTAACTAAAAACTTTTTAAATTTAAACTATCTGTATAAAAGAATTATGTTAAGAAAGTTTTTTATTTATAATTTTATTAGAACTGAAACAGTAATTAATTTTAAGGCGTGTGTAAAACTGATACAGGGATATATCATGAAAAATTACAAAATAAAGGGGAGGGAGAGAGAGAGAGAGCGAGAAACATACCTCTAGTTTTGAAGATTGGTTTTAAAATTACTTACTTAAAACCATACAATTTAACATAAGTAATTGCAACTTGTATTATTGAATACTATTCAGGGATCAAATAAATTCATTAGTAGTAAATTATTTTAAAATACAGAGGGCTCTAATTGGTGGGTGGGGCTTAAATTCATTATCTTCAGTTACCAATGTTGCTTGCTCCACACTAGATCAAAATACGAGTTAGAAAAAAAGGTGATTAAAGATGAAACGTGTCATCTACTACTGTAGTGCGCGATCACCTGCTGAAAAAATAAAAAATAAAAATTCTCAAGTGAAACACATAACCAATACGTTTATGTCCAAATGCATAGTACACAAATATGAACATATCTACAGCACAAAATCCTCTGTCTATCGTATCCCATTAATCAAATCGAACCAGCAAACATCAACTTAATCCCCATGACAGCGACAGGAAAAAAAAATATAGTCAATTTATTTATTTATTTTCAAGCTAGCATGCAAATTGGTAAAAGATATGATTCAATATGATATTATATGATATTATATCTTACTCTAAATTAATATCACCTGCAAAAGAATTAGTAAGAATATTGACCTAAATGAATAAAAAAAAATATGAGAGGAAAGGGTTCATTTGATTAAGTTTCCTTCATGTCTATGTAATAATCCAGTTTGAAATTAGCGCTTAGTGGTAATTATTGTGTTCATAAGGTCTTAATTTGCCTAAGTTGTTGAGGATCATGAACTTATTAATAATAGGATATGTGAAAAGTGATGAGTACTTAGCTACCTGATCAACTCTTTACTTGTCTTTTTAAAATTCTCTTTGTCGACTTTCTCCACTTCATTTGATTGATAGCTGTTAAGTTGACTTTAAACTGCAAATAACGAGTGAGTTGTTCAATTAATTTTATTTATGTTATTTAATAACTAAAATTCTAAAAACTTTTAATAACTAGATATACTCATTTTCATAAACAAGTGATATATATATCCGTTCTTTTGGAAATTTTAATTTTTGTTATTTTTATCTTTTTTGGCATTAAAAATGCTATTTTTATTTAATTATCTTTGGAGCTAAATTTGTTTTTTTATTCATTTCATCATTTATGCTAACTTTATATATTTTTTTTGGATTGTTTTATTTTATTTTATTTTTTGGTGTTAATTATTTTAATTGGATGCCAATAAATTTGTTATTTACTTGGTAGAATTTTTATTTAATTTTCTTTTAACTTTTTGGCTCTGGATTTGTTATTCTTATTCTTATTTTATTTTTTTTTGGCCATAAACTTATTTATATTTACGTCTAAATATATTATTTTTAGCTTGTTTTGTTTTTTGGACTAAATTTGTTATTTCATTTTATTTGAGGGCTTAATTAGGCTTTTTTGTTTTTATTTTTATTTTTGGTGTTACGTTTACTACATTATTTTATTTTTTTTGTGGTAAATTTATTATTTTATTTTATTATAGTTTTAGATTAAAAAGTATTGCCCAAAAATAAGTTAAATAAGAGAAATGTTTGAAAATAATGCAAAATACTCATTAAGCTTTTCTTTTTATCTTAAAAAAATATTTTACTAACTATGCATAATATATACATGACTATTTAATGGGTCGTCTAAAAGTAAATAGATATATTAACAATTTATATTTTTTTATTTGTCATGTCAGCTTGATAGTAAACATAAATGTTTGCATATAAGTGACATCTAAACTTTTCCTACTGATGGTAATAATATTAGAGATGTCCTAAGATTTCTCACTCCTACATAGAGCTTCAACATGGCTAGGTTGGCTAATGTTTAAATAGTTCAAATTAATATATATATATATATATATATAATCCTATCCAAATCAAACCAACTCTTGGGTTGTTTTATGTTGGGATGACCCTTCAAGTTTAGAGCACTAAAATTTTTTTTTTTTTTTTTAAGAAAATTGTTTAGAAGAACAGATTTTTAAAAATCTAGGAAGAAGGATACAAATCAAAAAAGAAGAAAAAGAAACAAAAATAGAAAAGGGTTGAGATGTTTTATTTAGAAAGCTGCTACAGTTGTAATTTGAGTAAAAATTAGAAGTTTTGCAAGTTTTCAATTTGGGGACATTAAGGTTTAGAGAGACATTAAAAATTAATATTAGGTTTAATTTGACTTGAACTAAAGTTAGGTTTCAATGGTTTTGTATGAATTGAACTAATTTTTAATTTAATCCTATGTTTAGCTATAGGATTAAATTAAAAATTATATTATTATAAGATAAAGCAATACATATTAAATTTATATTATTATTTTATTTCATCTTATTATATTACATCTTACATATCATATAGACTCTATGGATCATAATGTATAGTTTTTAGTGATTGCGTATGAAGATATTTTGTTATCGGACAAATAAAAATAAAAATAAAAAATTTTTAATTAAAATTTTCTTTATTTTTGTATTTAAAAAGTAAATCTCTTGAATTTCATTAACCAAAGATATTTAACTTTGCGCTATAATCATGAGCTCAGTGGCAATGCAGAATCCCAAAAACTTATTTCCATTGCACAGTGGATCAAGTTGGTGTCTTGTCAACAGCTTATTACCATGTGTCTTCTTCAGATATAGACCTATATAGCATTTTCGACACCTTGCCTGCTTATCTTGTATGTATTATCAGGTTGGCACCTACTTAGTTAGTAGACCCGACCCTGTGGACCCGGCTGGTCTTTACCTAAAATAATTTTGTCTGATATAAAGTCATCAAAGCAACGGTGGAGGGAGGCATCCAAGAATCTTGTTTGGCGAGTTTAAAAAAGATATGAAAAATTAAAATTTTAAAGCATTTAATAAAAAATATATATATTTTAAAGTTTTATGTCGTTTTTTTTTTTAAATCACTCTTTTGTAGAAATTTCTAATTTCTAATTTTTGGCATTACAACTATTATTTTTATTTTATTCTATTTTATTGTTGGTGCTAGACTTGTTTATGTTATTGTATTTGTTTTATTATTTATGATTAATTTATTATTTTTAATTTATTTTGTTTTGAATTATTTTTTTTTTTGGCGCTAAGTTTTTTTTATTGCATTTTATGCCAATAAATAAAAAAAATTCTTTGTGGTGAAATTTTTACTATTTTATTTAATTTTCTTTTAATTTCTTGGCTTTGGATTAGTTGTTTTCCTTTTTTCTGGAGCTAAATTTGTTTATTTTATTTCATCTTTATGCTAAATTTTTATAGCCTATTTTATTTTCTTCTGCTAAATTTGTTATTTTATTTTTAGAGCTATTTTTTTATTGGTTCGGTCTAAATTTGTTATTTTTTTTTTATTGAGAAAAGCATATTTCTATACAAAAACTAACTCAACTTAATTATTAAAGTTTAAAAATAAAATAAAATCATATCCAAATCAACTTAACTCTTAGTTTGGGTTACCTTGAGGGTTGCCAACTTGCCCATTTAAAGGTTTTTGTGTGTGTGGGTGTGTGTGTTGTTGTTGTTTAATTTACTGAAATCATTTTCGTTTTGAAAAGTGACAAACTCAGAAGAAGAAAATTGTTGAAAAGGTTTCACTTAGAAAACATAAAAGTGGCAATTTGAGTTTGGAACTTTAAGAGTTTTTAAAGTTTTCAATTGGATGTCAATAAGAGATACACAATTTTAAAAGTTAATATTACATTCAACAAAAAATTACAAAAAATGTCAATTTTTTAAAAATATTATCAAAAATATGGGTTCATTATTTCTCATTTTCACTTATATCAATTTTTTAAAAATATTTACAATTTTATCGCATACTCAGTCCGTTTGTCTATAATAACTCGGGCCTACCGTGACGACATTGTCCTCACCTTAGCTACTACTGATTGAGTACAGGGTTTTGTTCTTAGCAAGACTCGAACCTAAGTCTCTCAAAAGCGCTTGGCACAATGAGACACCTCCAAATGTACATTTAGTCGAGGAATCTCCCTGGAGTCGGACCGATGTGGGATATTACTTTACCCTAATCTCTGTTTTTATCACCTCGTGCCTGTTTGCTCGCCACTATTGTTCTGCGATTCGTTGCTCCATCGCCCGATGCCTATTTGCTTGCCGCTGCTATTTTACAATTCGTTGCCTTCATAATTTTTGTTGCATGCTATTGATGTCTATTGTAAAGCTTCCCTCTATTTTTCATTTTATTTTCAGATTTTACAACAAAAAAAAAAACAAAAACAAAAACAAAAAACCCTAGCCCGCATCTTCTCCCTTTCGCTATCTCTCTCTTATACTACTTCAAGCAAGAGCTCTGAACCCTAGCAATGGCGTCAGCTAAGGTTGA
>JAJIYU010015426.1:0-12751 GCA_030144865.1 Tinospora cordifolia
TATACTATTGCCTTATTAAATTCTTAATTTTAAGTTATGTACGGTTAAATACGATCAAGGCATGAAATGACTGAAATAGAAAGTCAAGTGTGCGTCGCTTGTAACGTAACATGACCCAACCCGCCGTCTGGTTTAGTCCACTGTCAAAGAAAAACGGTGGACGCGTCCAATGCTTAATGATACGGGGGTTGGGGTGTTACACCAACTCTGTCAATGAATGGAAGTAACTTAAGTGATCAATGACATTTAAGGGAAGACCAAAATATTGAAGGAAATGAACCTTCAACCAACTAGGACTAGTGCACTTTCATGCAGAGTATTTCCTTATAACCAAAGGTATAGTTTTGAGATAAAATTGGGTATATTAAACTTACTCCCAACTTTTCATGGCCTAGAGTCAAAGGATCTTATCTTCATCTTCAAGAATTTGAGGAAATATATGCCACCCTTTACTATCAAAATGTGAATGAAGACACATTGAGACTTAAACTTTTCCCCTTTTCCCTTAAAGAAAAGGCTAAGTTATCGATTCATTCTTTGAGACCAAGACCCACTCTTTCATGGGGAGATATGGCCCTAGAGTTTCTTAAAAAGTTTTTTCCAACAAAAAAAAACACATGAATTAAAAAAAGCTATCATGATTCATTCTCAACAAGATGAATGAAGTTTTTGTTTTCCAATATTGGGAGTGATATAAAGATTTACTTAGAGAATGCTTCGTCATGGTTATAGTGTACCAAACCTCATAGGATTCTTAAATGGACTTGCACCATCTATGAGGCAACTTGTAGAGACCATGATCAATGGAGAATTTCTCATGAAAGAACCTGATGAAGCTTGGGAGTTTTTAGAGAACTTAGCGGAGAATGCCCAATCTTGGAAAAAGAGTAAGACAAACCTAATGAAAAAGCTAATCTTCCAAAGGGAGACATTTACCACATTTTTTATGATAACTTTGAATTAAATGTCAAAATTGTTAATCTCACTAGAGAAATTAAAGCCTTAAAGAATAGAGATAAGAAGGTTGAAAAGTTATTTGTCATATATAAGAATAACTCTCATGAGACTAAGGAGTGTCCAAGTATCCCCACTTTACAAAGTGTAATCCTCGAGCAAGCTAATGTTCTAAATACATGTAGAAGGCCTTTTGAAAGTCCTTCTTATCCCAATAAGTATAACCCAAATGTGAGGAACCACCCAAATTTTATTTGGAGGCAGGGATAAGCTATTGGGCAAGGATATGAACACCCTATAGGACCATCATAGAGTCAATGTCACCAACCAATTAAGTCTTTGGAAGAAACATTGAGTCAACTTATTCAAGCCCAAGCTTTAGAGAACCAAACCATAAAACAAGCTATCCAAAGAATAGAAGTCCAAGTAAGCTAGCTTGCTACAAGCCTTCAAGCTAGGGACAAAAGAACCTTCCCTTCTCAACCCATGCCTAATCCAAAAGGCCAATTTGAGGTAGGTAGCTCTAGTAATCTTGATCTAAATACTTCCAATACCAATCATGAGCAAGTGATATCCATTACAACCCTTAGGAATGGGAAGAATACAGAAAAAACCATTAAGACTAACCCTAAAAAACCATTAGAAATTGAAAATCCTAAAGGTGAAGAAGCACTAACCTCGAACCCCAATTTAGTGTTTTTACCATTAGCACCTCCATTTCCTCAAAGGTTGGTAAAAGAAAAGAAAAGAAGATTGTACAAAATAATGAAATTCTTGAGATGTTTAAGCAAGTGAGAATTAATATTCCTTTGCATGATGCAATCAAAAAAGTGTCTTCATATGAAGACCTTTGCACTGTTAAACGAAAGTTGCATGTTCAAAAGAAAGCTTATCTCACCAAACAAGTTAGTTCAATCTTGCAACAAAAACTCCCCTAAATATAAAGACCCAGGTTGCCTAACCATATCTTGTATGATAGGAGACTGTTGGATTGAGAAAACATTATTCGATTTAGGGGCTAGGCTTAGGTTAGCTTAAACCTACCTCATGACATTGCAGCTTGCTGATCGTTCTGTTGAAATACCTCATGGCATAGTTGAAGATGTACTCATTCAAGTAGAAAAACTTTATTTCCCAGTTGACATTATTGTTTTGGACACCCAACCAATGAATAAATTGAGTGCCCAAATTCCTATAATTTTGGGAAGACCATTCTTGGCTACTTCTAATGCATTAATAAATTGTCATAATGGGTTATGAAACTATCTTTTGAAAATATGACTGTGGAACTCAATATTTACCCACAAGTGAAACCAAACCCACCCCATCCTCCCTTGAGTTTCCGAAGCTTGACCTCAAGCCTTTACTTGATGAATTGAATATGCCTACTTGGGTCAAGATCAAACTTTTTTGGTCATTGTATCTTCTACACTTACTAAGGAGCAAGAAGATAGTCTTTTAGGGGTTCTTGAGGATCATAAATCAACCTTAGGATGGACCATAGCTGACATAAAAGGAATTAGCCCGACCATTTGCTCTCATAGGATCCACCTTGAGGATAATGCTAAACCTACTCATAAAAGACAAAGATGGCTTAACCCAAACATGAAAGATGTGGTATGACCGAAGTGTTCAAGTTGCTTGATGTCAATATCATGTACCCCATCTTTGATAGCCAATGGGTAAATCCTACCCAAGTGGTTCCTAAGAAGTCTAGGATTATGGTAGTCCCAAATGAATGTAATGAATCGGTTCCTACCTGACAAACAATTGGTTGGAGAGTTGGTATAGATTACCAAAAATTAAATTCATTTACTAAGAAAGACCACTTTCCACTTCCTTTTATTGACAAGATCCATAAGAGATTGGCTTGACATTCATACTACTGCTTCTTAGATGGCTATTATGGATATAATCAAATTGAGATCACTCCTAAAGACTAAGAGAAAACAACATTTACATGCCCTTTCGAAACTTTTGCTTATAGGCGTATGCTTTTTGGCTTATGTAATGCACCTACCACATTCCAAAGGTGTATGTCAAGCATATTTTCTGACATGGTTGAATGATTTTTAGAGTTAAATTCATTTACTAAGAAAGACCACTTTCCACTTCCTTTTATTGACAAGATCCATAAGAGATTGGCTTGACATTCATACTACTGCTTCTTAGATGGCTATTATGGATATAATCAAATTGAGATCACTCCTAAAGACTAAGAGAAAACAACATTTACATGCCCTTTCGAAACTTTTGCTTATAGGCGTATGCTTTTTGGCTTATGTAATGCACCTACCACATTCCAAAGGTGTATGTCAAGCATATTTTCTGACATGGTTGAACGATTTTTAGAGGTCTTCATGGATGATTTCTCAATTTTTGGTGACACATTTGAGGAATGTTTGCAACATTTAAAATTGGTTCTAATTCGGTGTGAGGAGAAACAACTAATACTAAATTGGGAAAATGTCATTTTCTGGTTTCTAAGGGAATTGTCCTTGGGCACATAGTATCATCAAAAGGCCTTGAAGTTGACTAAGCCAAAATTGACCTCATTTCTCATTTGCCCACACCAAAAAGTGTTAAGGATATAAGATCTTTTTTTAGTTTGTGTTGGCTTTTATAAGAGGTTTATCAAAGACTTTAGCAAAATCTCCAAACCTTCATGCAACTGCTTGTTTAAGGATACTCCTTTTATTTTTGATAATCTATGTCATTAAGCTTTTACTAAGCTTAAGGAGTTATTTGTAATACCTAAAATTTTAGTGACGTAATAACCGAAATTTGAGTTTAAAACACATTTTAGTAGTACATATACGTATATATATATATATATATATATATATTTGTTATTGACATGCAATTAATTAGTTAGCATAGAAGTACAAAGGGATATGCATTAATTAATATTAGACATATAGAAATGTTGGGTAAATATACGCTTCTCTTTTTGAATAAGAAAATAATATTTTTAGTATGATATTAATATAGAAAAGTATGTGTATAAAATATTAATCAGATGCACTCATGAGAATAATATTTCGTTTAGTATGATAATAATATATATAGAAAAGTATATGTGCAAAGGAAATGCATTCATGAATGCAATATCTTATTTAGTATGATGTTAAGGTACGCATATATAGTAAATGATAGTCCCACATTAGAAAAATAGAAACATTAGTTGAAAGACGGTATGCATATATGGGAAATGATAGTCCCACATTGAAAAAATAGAAACACTAGTTGAAAGAGGGCTCTATATAAACCTCCCTACTCTACCCATCTCATTCATCCCAAAGCAAGAGTTGAAATTCTTCTTGCTCTCTCTTTGCCTCCTTCTTAGCAAACTTAGTTCTTTTCTTCTTTTCTTAAGCTATTCTAAATAGCTTGCGAGGTAGTAGCAACGAAGTGCTACAAAGATTTTTGGAAGCGATCTTGATGTGAGTTTCTTTCCTTTCTTTTAATTTATTATTTTGATTTAGATAATGCTTGCTTGTTTTATTAGTTTGATTTTATTCGTGTCTTTTGCATTTATGTCATTTAATTATTATGTTGCTTATGACTAAGAGAGTATGCTCTATAGTTGCGTCTTGTATGATCTTTTACATCAGAAATCGAAAGTCAATGTTTGTGAATGTGAATTATTATATGGTTGGAGTATTTAGATATTGTTGGAATATTTATTTAATGTGTTCTTGCACACAAAAATAAGATTAAATAAGATTCCAACCATGTACTGGTACAGGGGACTTTTTGTGTTCCGTGTAGAATTAGAACTGGCTGTCAATACTGACACTAGAATGGAACGGGTTTCAGGAATGATCCCACTAGAGATGGATTTGAGTTTAAAAATGATCTCTCTCCCCAGATTTGGAGCACAGAGATTATCCCCATTCGGTCTAAATTACGACTGAGATAATATATTATTTGAATCAATTTAATCTCTGAAAGTGTTTGATATGCTTGCATTGTTTGGTTGAAATAATGAATTAAATAGATGGAATGATTCACTGGGCTTTTTAGCTCCCCCCCCTATTTTTCACATCTTAGGGAATTAATCAGCTTACGAGGAGGTTTATCTATTGAAAATTTTTATTTATTTCAATGTAGGGTACATTGGCCTAAGCTAAATCATGTATTTCAGCTTTGAATTTATTTTTCGCTGTAATAAATCATTGTACACGAAATTTTTGAATGAATAAATAAAGAATCTTATTTACTATGATGTCATTTTGTACATAGACTAATGTACATAGGAAGCCTAATTGATTTGGGTCTAAGAAGAAGAAAATGTAGCAAAGGCCGTCTCCCGGGCATCCCAAGATTTTTTATCAAAGAAATTTAGACTGTCAGATGACGCGGAAGATGAGACTCGGGAGGTGGGGTGTTACAAAGGTGGTATCAGAGCCTAGGCTTTAAATTCCTTGGGCAAGAATTATAAAGAATTGACTAGTCAGGTAAGACTATTTATTCAATTTAGAAGCCCTACCTCATATTTTGGAAATTGAAATGATTTTGAAAAATTGTTTTCGAAAAGAGATATATGTTTTCAACGGTTTTGTTTGGATACAAAGATTACGAGTTGAGCTAAAAGTGGGCAAACCTTATCCCGAGTAAAGCTAAACATTGAAAGGGAGATGGGTTATCCCATTCTAGAAAACACGGTCGCTAAGTAGACTTCAGTCTCGCCATCCGATCTAGAGGTTGTCCCACTAGCTCATACGAGTGGTTGGAGTTGAAGAACACACTTATTTTCTTACGAGATAAAAACAAGGAGGTGGTAATTAAGGGCTAGGAATTCACTATGGTCCAAATGAGATGCCAACAAGAATTTAAGAACCTAGGTTTGGGGAAGAGACATTTAGTAAAGACTTGGGGGTTGTCAAGAGTGGCACAATGAATCAAGAATAAACTGTTAGGGCATAAGTTAGAGGCTGAAAATGTGTGAAAAACGAACACTTGTTTGGTCAGGACACGAGATCGGGAGGATCATGTATCTTTGGTTTCTATGTGGTATGGGACACATAGGATTCAGGAATGTAGAGGAATCTTGAACTTGGAGAATGACGGGCCAAGTTTGGTGAATGATCGGTGGCTTTGAACGAACTTGTTTCCCTATGCTTGGCTGGTATGGGACAGTCAAGTATAGTAAGGCTTGGGAAACCTTAGAAATCAAGACATTTGCGAAATTGATTGGGTGTAGTGAAATCTCTAGGTAGAAGTCTATGATGAAGGGCAAGGGTGGTATGGGACACACGAACCTGGAAGCATAGGCGGAAGCCTAGAATTTCACTATGCTAGCATGAACATGTATGATTGTATGAATGCCTGATTATTTTGAATGCATGCTTTATTTATCTGAATTTCATAAGTATGTATATCACAAATATTGTGACCATGAAACCAAATCTTGTACCCAACGACATTAGAGGATTTTGAAAATCCTCAAAATGGAACCTAGAAGCATAAACTGATAGGCCACAAAATAAATCGAGAACTTAGAAACGTAAATGTAGCGTCACATTAGCACAAAAGGAATAAAAACCTAATAAAACAGACATGGCAATTGACTAAAGAAAAGACAGCCATTTTCTCAAGTTTGAAAAAAAAACATTTTTGTCTCGAAGGGGTTCAAACTTTAAACCCAAGTAATTCGACACTTTCAAAAAAACATATAGATGGCCACCATGATGATCATTTTATGACTAGCGAAGACTCACAAAGATGTATTGTGCTATTTACCAGTAAGTGGTATTATTGGACTGATCCTTTGGAGGAAAATGTTCTTCATTTTAGATAATGAAATCATTCTACCCTACATAAATATGACCTCTTTGAGATATATGGTTCATACCGAAAAAAGAATACGAAGTTGGACTAATCTAGAAACCTTGGGCAATTTACTTTATTAATTATTCCGGAAAGGTATGAAGTTGGACAATTCCGTCAACCGAACGTTGATGTTCATGTGCCTCAGATTGCCCTGCCCAAGATCTTGATGGGATTGAATAGTCTAGGTTATTGTAGTTTAATTACTGTGTTTTATCCTCATTATTTCTTTCTAACACACCATTTCCAGCAATAAAAGCGATAATAATAATAATAATAGTACTGGAAATAAAAACATTCGACCCCTCGATTTGATATTTTTTTTAGAAAGATTACATAGAGATCAAAGCACAAAAAAAAACAAACGGAGACAAGACCAAAGTTGATGCAATAACTTTGGTCTCTCTCAATAAAACAAGCCAAAGGAGAACTTCTTCTCCTTCTCCTTCTTTTCTTCTTCTCCTTTCATAAAGAGGGTTGTTGTCGCTGATAAGACGTGTAGCCTCCAAAACCAAGATCTTGACTCACTTACAAAAGGTCTTCCATACATCTATTTCCTGCTTCATCAGCAATATAAGCATCGCACGATGATAATAAAGATGTTGATGATAAAGATTGCCTACTAGCCCATCCATGATCCAGCTCTTCCATACACTTGGATGAAAACCCTACATTATTCGACATCAAATCTGATAAAGACCCAGCGTTAGTTGAAGTATTAAAATCAGATACAAGAACATTGCCAGGCTCAATGGTAGTAGCAGAAGGATCAAAATCAATGGGATTTGGGTTGGAAGACGGCCTCAAGCAACTAGCAGAAACTATGCTCTCCAAGTGCCCAGATCTTGAATCATTGGAGGAAAATAAGTTATCGATGTTTTTGCTGCCATAGGTATGAGACACATTTGAGGAAACATCAACACACGTATCAAAAACAAATTGAACGGGTGACAACAAAGTACTAGTACTGCTGACAGTAGTAGCATTTGAAGGGTCGCTACTGCCATCATTGCTAGGAGGTAAAAAATGAAAGAGATTAGCGTAGTTGGCCAGTAAATGAAATTGGTTCTTGCATGGAAGCCTTTCATGGAAATGATAGCTTCGTCATAAGCAAGAGTAGCTTCAATGTCAATATCAAAAGTTCCAAGCCAACGTCTTCTTGTAGACAAATTAATCTTTGCGGAGTATCTTCCTGAAGGCCGCGCCCTTACACCAATAAACTTTCTTAGTATCCTTCTACTGAACCCTGTGATGACCCTTTGATCACTAGAGCCACTAGCTTGAGCTGTAGTCGTTGTAGATTGAATTGGAGAAGGGTTCACTAGAGAAGAACCACTAGTTTCTGAAATTTCATAAATCTCAGGAATTTCTCTAAGCTTGATATGGTTGAAGGAGGTGGAAGAACTTCTGAGCACATTGGGAAAGAGACTTTCGGTTCTGCTAGAGAGATAGGGGATGAATCAGAACGAGTAGATCGACAGGATAAAGGATTCTTACCTTTAGGAGATGATTTCGATTAGAATGGAGACAGCTGGGACTTTCGTGCGAAGAAATTCGCAAGTGAAAGATCATCATTGGAAGAATCCGAGTTGAGTTTCACTGGTGGTGGACGAACAGACTTACGAGCCAACGTTTTGAACCTTGGTGGTTTCAGCACCAACATGGTAGCAGAACGCATCGGAGGAGGGGAGGAATTACCAGACTGAGATGGCAAGGAAAGATCATCATCGGAAGAATCTGAGTCGAGTTTCACTGGTGGTGGACGAACAGACTTGCGAGCCAACATTTTGAACCTTGACGGCTTTGGCACCAGTATGGTAGTAGAACGCACCGGAGGAGTGGAGGAATTACAAGACTCGGATAGCGAGGAAACCATAACTGAGATAAAAAAGAAGAAGAACACTTTCGCAGAGCAAAAGAAAGGGATGATCAAAATGGTGAAAGGTGCGAATGGGTTAGGAATTTAAAGGAGAAGGGACAATATTATTATAATGGTACTACTACTATTTTATCGGTGTAATTGTCAGCGTTATGGACAAAGACACTGTTTTAACGGTATAATTGTCAGCGTTATGGTCAAAGGCACTGTTTTATCGGCATAATTATTAGGCATCACTGTTAGAAGCACTATTTTATCGGCGTAATTATCGGTGTTACGGTCAAAGGAATTGTTTTATCGACGTAATTGTCGGCGTTACGGACAAAGACACTGTTTTAACGGCATAATTGTCAGCGTTACGGTCAAAGGCACTGTTTTATCGGCATAATTATTAGGCGTCACTGTCAGAAACACTGTTTTATTGGCATAATTGTCGGTGTTACGGTCAAAGGCACTGTTTTATCGGCGTAATTATTAGCATTATTATTGGTGCTACTATTTTATCGGCGACACTATTCCTGTTGACACTAGGATGCCATGTTCATACCCCTATTCTGTAAAAACAATACACTATGGAACTGACCCTACACCTATTTTAAAACAACAATAAAGAATAAGTATCCCCTACCGATTCAATCAATCAAAAGAAACCAGTCAGTTCTTAAAGATTAGTCTTAAGCTAAATTTTTTCACCCAAAAAACCTAACCAAACAACATTGACATGGATAAGTACAAATTTCGAGGACGAAATTTATTTTAAGGAGGGTAGGTTGTAATACCTGAAATTTTAGTGACGTAATAATCGAAATTTGAGTTTAAAACACATTTTAGTAGTACATATACGTATATATATATATATATATATATATTTGTTATTGATATGCAATTAATTAGTTAGCATAGAAGTACAAAGGGATATGCATTAATTAATATTAGACATATAAAAATGTTGGGTAAATATACGCTTCTCTATTTGATAAGAAAATAATATTTTTAGTATGATATTAATATAGAAAAGTATGTGTATAAAGTATTAATTAGATGCACTCATGAGGATAATATTTGGTTTAGTATGATAGTAATATATATAGAAAAGTATATGTGCAAAGAAAATGCATTCATGAATGAAATATCTTATTTAGTATGATTTGAAGGTATGCATATATAGTAAATGATAGTCCCACATTAGAAAAATAGAAACACTAGTTGAAAGAGGGCTCTATATAAACCTCCTTACTCTACCCATCTCATTCATCCTAAAGCAAGAGTTGAAATTCCTCTTGCTCTCTCTTTGCCTCCTTCTTGGCAAAGTTAGTTCTTTTTTTCTTTTCTTAAGCTATTCTAAATAGCTTGCGAGGTAGTAGCAATAAAGTGCTACAAAGATTTTAGAAAGCGATCTTGATGTGAGTTTCTTTCCTTTTTTTTAATTTATTATTTTGATTTAAATAATGCTTGCTTGTTTTATTAGTTTGATTTTATTCGTGTCCTTTGCATTTATGTCATTCAATTATTATGTTGCTCATGACTAAGAGAGTATGCTCTGTTGTTGCATCTTGTACGATCTTCTACATTAGAAATCGGAAGTCAATGTTTGTGAATGTGAATTGTTATATGGTTGGAGTATTTAGGTACTGTTGGAATATTTATTTACTATGTTCTTGCACACAAAAATAAGATTAAATAAGATTCCAACCACGTACCGGTATAGGGGACTTTCTGTGTTCCATATAGAATTGGAACTTGCTGTCAATACTGACACCAGAATGGAACGGATTTCACGAATGATCCCACTAGAGATGGGTTTGAGTTTCAGAATTGATCTCTCTTCCCAGATCTGGAGCACAGAGATTATCCCCGTTCAGTCTAAATTACGACTGAGATAATATATTGTTTGAATCGATTTAATCTCTGAAAGTGTTTGATATGCTTGCATTGTTTGGTTGAAATAATAAATTACATAGATGGAATGATTCACTAGAATTTTTAGCTCACTCCTCCTATTTTTCACATCTCAGGGAATTAATCAGCTTACGATGAGGTTTATCTATTGAAAGTTTTTATTTATTTCAATGTAGGGTGCATCGGTCCAAGCTAAATCATGTACTTCAGCATTGAATTTATTTTTCGCTGTAATAGATCATTGTCCTCGAAATTTTTGAATGAATAAATAAAGAATCTTATTTACTATGATGTCATTTTTTACATAGACTAATGTACACAGGAACTCTAATGGATTTGGGTCTAAGAAGAAGAAAATGTAGCACGGGCCGTCCCCCAAGCATCCCAAGATTTTTGATCAAAGAAAGTTAGACCGTCAGATGACGCGGAAGATGGGACTCGAGAGGTGGGGTGTTACATATTTGGCCTCTTTCCCTATTGTACAACCTCTGAATTGGACACTTCCATCTGAGGTAATGTGTGAAGCTAGTGATCATGCCTTAGGAGCTATCTTGTGGAAAAGAAAAAATGAATTACCTCACATCATATACTATGCTAGTAAGACACTTAATGATGTTTAAATTAACTACTCTACCCTAGAGAAAGAGCTATTAGTAGTAGTTTTTACCTTAGACAAATTCAAGTCCTATCTCTTAGGATCTAAAGTCATCATTTATACAGATTATGTTGCCTTACGATATCTTTTATCTAAAAAGGACACCAAACCACGCAGGATCCTATTACTTTAAGAGTTTGACCTAGAAGAAATCAGAAACAAAAAAGGTTTAGAAAATGTAGTTGCTGATTATTTATCTCGACTTGTCTTGCATACTTCCTATAAAACTATGCCTATTCAAGAGACATTTTCTGGTGAACAATTATTTACTATTTCCCACACACCATGGTATGTAAACATTGTAAACTATTTAGTTACTTGTCATATTCCTTCTCACTGAACCTCTCAAGATAAAAAGACGTTTTATGGTGAGGTAACCATAATTTTTTGGGATGATCCCTATTTGTTTAAATATTGCTCATACGAAATCATTAGGAGGTGTGTCCTTGAAAACGAACACCACTCTATTTTAACCTTTTGTCATTTTGCTGAATGTGGTGGTCATTTTTCTAGAAAAAAGACTACTTTTAAGGCTTTGCAATGTGGATTTTATTGGCCTTGACTATTCCATGATACCCATATATTTTGCAAGTCTTGTGATAGTGGTCAAAGGTGAGTTAGCATTGGAAAATGAAATATGATGCCCTTATCCTTTATACTTATTATAGACATATTTGATGTTTGGGGTATAAACTTCATGGGTCCATTTTCTGTCTCTTTTGGTAATATTTATATACTTGTGGCTATTGACTGTGAATCTAAATGGATTGAGGCCATAACTTGTAAGGAAAATAACCATAAATTGGTCTTAAAGTTCTTGAAAGAAACATTTTGTCAAGGTTTGGGACCCCTAAAGCCATAATAAGTGATTGGGGGACACACTTTTGTAATAGACCTTTTGAAGCCTTAATGCATAAGTATGACATCACGCATAAGGTTGCGACCCCTAATCACCCTCAAACAAGTAGTCAACTCAAAGTTTCCAATCGAGAGATTAAAAATATATTGCAAAAGATGATAAACCCATATTGTAAAGATTGGTGTTTAAAACTAATTGGAGCTCTATGAGCTTTTGGGACTACTTATAAAACTCCTTTGGGGACGTCGCCTTACCGTTTGATATTTGGGAAAGCATGCTGTAACACCCCAACCCTCATATCTTTAAGCATTGGACGCATCCACCATTTTTCTTGACAGTGGACTAAACCAAACGACGGGCCGGGCCGGTGTTACATTACAAGCGACGCACACTTGACTTTCTATTTCAGTTATTTCATGCCTTGATCGTATTTAACCGTACATAACTTAAATCATTATTTCAATTCCCTGAAAAATAAAAGGAAGGGTGAGCACACAGCCCAGTGGATCTTTCTAACATTTAAATCATTATTTCAATTCAAACAAACAAAGCATATCAAAAATTTTTGTACATTAGGCGATTCAAACAATTTCTTGTTTTGGTTGACATTCAGACCGAAAGAGTTTAATCTCTGTGTTCCACATCGTGGGGAGAGAGAATCACTCTTGGAAAC
>JAJIYU010015427.1:0-12690 GCA_030144865.1 Tinospora cordifolia
TCATAGATGTGGGCATCCACCCAAAAACCCCACCTACAAATACCCCCCCCCCCCCCCCCATTGTTCATTTCATTCACACACATCCATCCGAGAATCAAAGAGAAAAAAAAAGGAGGAGAGAAAGAAGAGAGAAAAAGAAAAGAAAAAAAAGGAGAAAAAGAAAAGAAAAAGAAAAAAAGAAAGAAAAAGAGGAAAAATGAGTTGCTCATTTCTGAGGATTCGAAACTTTAGGTAAATTATTTTTCTTTCTTTTCAATTCCGAATTATTATATGAATTGTGAATTTCAGTTTTATAGTATAGTTTCAATAAATGCATTAGTTTAATGCACGACCCCAAAATTAGGGTATATTTTCCCTAGGAATGAAACTATACAATATATATATATCATTGTGTTTAGATTTACGAGTAGAATGCAAATATATATATTATTTGTACCCTCGTGGACCATAGAAAATTATATGGTAGTTGGAAGTCGACGCATAGGGGGTATACCCATTAATAATGGAATTTTAGTAGGTGGGTACTAAAATGTCGAGAATGAAACTCTGAACTTAATGACACTGAAATTAGGATTTTTGAAGGTCAATGGACATATTAAATTCACGTTTATGTGATTTTAGGATTAATTAATAAAGATAGAAAAAAAGTATATCAGGTAAAAATAATGGTAAATAACGGAAAAAAATGTTATATAATATTGCATAACATTATAAAATACTTATTAGGGAAATATATAACATAGGAAATAATATTTATGTATTGAACCGCCAAATTTATAAAAGTGGATGGTTATTGTGTACCAAAGGTGGGACACATGTCGACAATACATATTTATAGTATTTTGAGTCAATATAAAGGCTTAATTGACCTTGTCAACCACGTTGACCTTATCGATTTGATAGGTCAGCGAGGGTTAGGTTTAGATAGAGTTGACTATAGTTGACCAAGTCAATCCTTTGATTGACCAAAGACCATAAAGTTACAATTTGAGCCAAGTTTTATGTGGATATTAAGAAAGTAAGTTGATCATGCAGGATCAAACGTCAGCGGGAAGCGACTGGTCACTAGAGGAGCACCGGGAGTTGAGCATCCTTGTGAGTAGTGTTTTCTAATTTATCACTTAACTTGTTATTCTGTCATAAATGAAATGTTCTTACATATTGAAATGCATTTACAATCTTTAAATGTGATTTAAATGAAAAATGTGCACTGAATATCGAGGTCCAGGTGCAGGTTAGGGTATTGAATATGGTAGAGCATTAAGGACGAGTTGCTGTAGCATCTGAGGGTGCGATCGGGTCAGGTTTATCAATCGAGGCCCCCATAGATTATTTAGTGCCCACCTAGCACAGAGTGCCCTGAGGGGGGTTCTGTGGGCCCAGATTGGGGTCGTTACCTACACCTAACCATCGGGTTTCTCCCACTCGAGTGGATTTATGTGTTTTCTGCATTAAAACTAGTTTCAAAATGGAAGGTGCACAACTGCATAGTGGATTTAGCATTCATTAACTGTTGCATTCACTCACATTATTATTATTGTGCATTCATACATGGTATTGCTTTTTTAGAATTCTTGTTCTAAGTTATAGATTAGGTTATATTACTCACTGAGCCACTGTGGACAAAATTGGCTCACTACTCTAACATTTTAGGTTCTTCTTCTGCGGATAAGGGGAAGAAGGTGGTCATTGCGTGAACCGCACCTCGTTTATTTCAGTAGGTTTCCTCAGGTGGTTTACTATTTTGAGAGTTAGTATGATGTATAGGAAGTGGGGAGAATATTGTAGACGTTTTGACTTAGGCATTCCGCTACTGCTACATTCACTATATATATAATTAACTTTTGTATCAAAAAAAAAATTTTACTGTACTTATTTGTTCTAGTTGCTTCCGCATTTATTAAGATTACTCTGATAGTGTTATATATGGTGTTGTGAAGAGGCTTAATAGCGTTTTGGGCAAGCTCAGTTTGGGAATGGGTTTGCCAGAACATTGTGCCGGTCAGTTTGTCCTTTTCCTTAGGGAAGGAGTCTCGACAATGTTGGTATCAGAGCCCAAGGTTTTTCAATTAAAGAATAACAACTGGTATTAATCTAGGGAACCTCAGAGTAATTGTGGAAGTTAGGAAAATCCTAAGAATGACTTAGAGTAGCATAGCGGAATTATGGAAGAAAACTTTTTAGCTTCTGATTGGCAGGAAGAGGAACCGAGTGAGAGTGGAAGTACCCAATAAGTAGGATCAGAGTAGCGTAGTGAAAGCGTAATGGGCTAGTAGGAAATATAGGTCGTTTGACAACACTAGTTAACTTGATTCAAATTTCGAGGATGAAATTTTATTTAAGGGGGTATATTGTAACACTCCAAAATTTTGTGAACACGTTGCATCACAAGTAATATAAAATAAAATATAATATTCTTTTGTAGAAAAATGAGCATATAAAATAACAAAAAGAAAAAAATAATAATGATAAAAAGAAAATAATAGTTTTTACAAATAAATAAATAAATAAATGAAAATGTAGACTTTAGAATTAACAATGCTTAAAAATATAATAATAAAATAAATATAATAAAATTAAAAACAAATTAATATATATATATATATATATATATATATATTAGACTTTATAATGTGTTAAAAAATAATAAATACAAGGTTCGTGAAAAAGAAAACTATAATAATAATAATAAATGAATTAGAATAATTTTCTATTTAAATATAAATATATACTATGCTTTGGAGAAAAAATAATAATATATTATTTTATAGCTTACTCGCGCGAGCGCGGAGGCACGAGCCCAATGGCGCGAGTGATGCGAAAATGAAAAATAAATCAAATTTAACCTCGTGTGTGTGCCTTGCTTGGTGAAAAAGAAAATAAATAAATAAATAAAACTCATAATAAAATAGAAATCTAAGATTTATTTGAGAATGAAAAATTGATATGATTGAAAAAAATATTAATAATAATAAAATCTAAAATTTTAGATTTTTGAGCAAAAAATGAAAACCTAGAAAAAAATAAATAGAGAAAAAAAATAAAAATAAACAAAAAAAATAAAAATAAACAATGCTCTATTTGTTTTGGAAAAAAAAAAAAGAAAAGAAAATGGCTTGCTCTGTTAGCCAAAAAAAAAAAAACTGGGCATTCGATAAACGAACCAGAAGATTCTAGTTGGGTGCTGAAAGAAGAATTCAGATTTGAGTAGAACAATCGAATAAGAAAGAGGAGGGTTTTCATGTTTTGATTTGGGACAATTGAAGGAGGAACAAGATGAATTGGAGTTGCTGGTGTGTCTTTTTGAAGGAGATGAACCACGCTATGATTTTGCAACTGCATTTCATTTTAGGGCTTGACAAACCAGATGAGAAAATGAAGAAGATGAACTATGGATTTCGGCTAGAAAAATCAGCATGCACATTCGAAAGCTTGAGGATGGATCTTGATTTGGGCGTTTTCAGTTTTGGGGTTTTGATGATGAGGATTTTTGGGTTGAGCTGAAATGAAGAAGATGAAAAACTCATGAAGCCATGAACCATGAACAGAGGAAGAACAGGAGGGTATATTTTGGCTGTGATTGTGCATTTCAGATTTTTGATCGTGTGTTTTTGATTGTATGTTTCAAATTTTGGGTGATTTGAGTTGTGATTGGAGCAAGAATGTGAAGGAAAATGCTTGCTGGTGCTATGAATTTGATGGGAGATGGGGTTTTGAAGCAAATTCTGGGTTTTGTGGTTGCTTTGGGGTGTGTTTGCTGGCCGTGGATCAAAATAGGGGAAAGAAGAAATTTGATGGTGCAAATTGTGGGTTTGTTTGGGCGGACTGAAAATGGATGAATGAAGAAGATTGATGATCGATGTTGGGTTGTGCACGAGGAAGGGTAAAAAATCCAGCAATGTGCTAGGCATTATTATTGTTGTAGTTGCCAAATATTGGCCGTGGAAGATGAAGATGAAACAACCATGGTTGCTGGTTGTACTTGCAAACAGGAAAGTGAAATCGTGATCTGTGTGTGTGCATTATTGTGGTTGATGGATGAAGATGAAGAGGAAGTGGCTGTGTGTGCTATTGATGGTTCGTGACGAAGATTTGATACACAAGCAGCTGGTTTGTGATTGAGAAAACGAAGAAGAGAGGTAAAAATACATTTATTTTTAGATTTTAAATTTCAGATAGTGCGAAATTTATTTTTTATGATTTTTGATGTAAAAACAAAATGAAATTAAAAATTTAAAACTTTATTAAATATTTTAATAAAAATATTAATTTTAATGCTTATGAATTTTGATAAATACTTAGAATAGGAATATCAAAGCTTCGAAAATTTAAAGTTTTGAATATTAGAAATCAAACTTTATTTAGAAGCAAGATGTAAATAGAAAATATTTAGAATTTTCTTATTCAAATAGAAATTAATTAAATTGATTATGAAAATTAGTTTAGAATATTTTTTTAATAATTCAAAATAAAAAATTAATATTAGATTATTTATTAATTATTGAACATGAGGATTAATTGATTTAATAAAATTAAATTAATTTATCTTTTAAAGTAGGATTGGAAAAAATAGTTTTTCAACACATTAATAGTTTTATTTAATATTAGAAGTTTAAAATTTAATAATTCAAATTAGTTGAAAACATGAAAAATAAACATTTAGAAGTTTAAAATTTTTTGTAAGAAAAATTGAAGCTTTAGGCCCTAAAACTAAAATTGTAACATCAAGAAGTCTTATTTTGTTTATAACAAAATTTTTTTTACGATATGAATAGATCATTTAAATCTGTGGATATTTAAATTGAAAAAAATAGAAATTCGGGACTTAGTTCGAATTTAAGATATAAAAATCTTATTTTAAGTAAAATAAGATTTATTGAACATAAGTTATTTAATTGTAGAACTAAAATTTAAATTTTAGTGTTTTTAGTTCTAGTCTAAATAAATTTATTTAGAAGTGATCAAATCATAGGAACTTGAAATTTAATTTTGAAAGTTTTATTTTTAGATTAAAAGTTTAAATTAGAAGAATTATTGTTTTTCTACAATATAAGCATAAAAGTATTTTTAAACATAATTTTGATAAACACTAAAGATTTAGAAATAAATTAAAATGATCTTATTTTGATCAGAATAAATTAGTTGAAAATTTAACTGAAGAAAATTTGATTCCCAATTTAGAAAGCATAAGGACTTAGAAATTGTTTTATTTAGATTATATAAAATTCTAGAATTTTGGAATGACCCTAAATAGTTGAAATAAATAATTATATTTTATAATTAATTTATAAATTATTTAAGCTTAAGAATATTTTGAATAAGATTAAATATGAATTAGGAACTGAGAAATTTTTATTGATTATTGAATTTTAAATTCTTACGAATAGCTCGAAAGAAAGCAAGAAAACCCTGAAGATCTGTGAAATTAGGTGGGCATGATTTCCTTGCTCTTATGTATTATGTGGATTTTAAATTCAAAGCATTTATTTGGATACTTTTAGGTTATTAGAATTTTATTATGAAATTGATTGATATTGTTTAGTGTGCTTGAATGATGTGATGATAGATTTATTTAGTCATTTCATGCATAAATAGGAAAAAAAAACTATATTTAGGAAACACTCTCTATTTATTTGATTGTCACATTCATTGCATGCACAGTTTAATAAATTTTCTATTATATTGTGATGCTTGGTGTAATTGAATTAGATTGTAAAATTAAAATAAGAGGAAGGATTATTAAAAATCCATGTACCGGTGCGATCGATGAGCCTAAAGGGGATTGAGAAGGTATCTCCTATATGCCACAGCTCAAGATTGGCTAGCTACAAGGCAGATCGTAAGTATTTACCTTAAGCTGCCTGCGATAGCTAGAAGTCTTTGGGAGATATGAGCTGCAGTAAGTATAATCTGTTAGACTGTGATATCATGATTTGAGACATAACTGATTATAGATGGTACTCAAGACTTTTTATGATTAGATGAGATCACGGGGAATATCGAGAGGCATCTCAACCCTCTTTCGGTCTCAGACTTTGACCAAAACTAAATGAATGTTTGAAATGCCTAATGTTTAAAAATGTTTGTAATGTCTTGGATTTTGGTCTACATAATGCATGTGATGTGTAGGAATGATCCACTGGGCTTTCGAGCTCACTCCCATTTCATTTTTTATTTTTTAGGAACATTTGGACGTACTGCATAGCAATCTATGTTAGGGGACATTTGGACGTACTGCATAGCAATCTTCTCATGGACCTTCAGTTGTGTCCTTCTTGCATCAACACTGCTCCAAGTCCATTTAGTGAAGCATCAATATAGAGGGTATAGGTAACACCATGGGTTGGAGTGACTAGGATAGGGGCCGTAGCCAGCCTCCTCTTTAGCTCTTGGAATGATTGCTCACACTTCTCATTCCAATCGAACTTAACTCCTTTTCTGGTCAGCTTGGTCATCAGTTCCGCCAGTTTGGAGAAATCTCGGATGAATCTTCTGTAGTACCCAGCTAGACCTAAGAAGCTCCTGATCTCTGTAAGTGTTTTAGGCTGCTTCCAAATCATAACTGTAATACCACAGAATTTTGTCAAATAATTTAAAATAAATAAAATAAGTTAAGTGAATTAATTTCAAAGATTTTAAGAAATTTTGGGTGCAAATTGCAGGTTGGCACATGAAAAATAAAATATATTAGAGATATTGAAAAATTAAGCAAATAAGACCTTAATTTGATAATTAAATGAAAATTAAGGTTTAGTGGAATTAATTATGAAATTTAAGGAATTGCTTAAAAAATAAATAGAAATAAAGTATTTACACATATTGGCTAATATGTGAATGAATAAGGTGTGTGTTAGCATAATAAATGTTAATACTACATATTATGGGAATATGTACATAGAAAAATTTATAAAATTAAATAAAAATGTTGTGTACATGTATTTATTAAAAATAAACAAAGCATTTCATAAATATTAATTTATAATTACATAAATTATTATCTAAAAATAAAATAGGAAATAAATAAAAATAAATGAAAATGGTAAATATAGATTATTTAATTAAAGATATTAAAGAAATAGAAATATATATAATTAATATAATATTAAATAATTAGAAAGGGAAAGATATTAGCAAATCATCAAAATAGAAAGGGATACACAAGAAAATCAAGTTTATATCATTTAGGAAGTGTCTAATTGACAAAATTTCGGATAATAGCAACTTAGAAAAGCAAATTGGTAATTAGAAACTGCATCGAACGGTCCAAAATGAATCTGTAAAATCCAATGAATGAGATTAAAGTCCAAAACGACACCCAGGAGCACCGAATCACCTTAGATCGAATGGCTCACAATCAATCTCTCCAATCCAACGGTCCAGATCACGGGCGCAAATCTTAATCTCGAAATCGGACCGCACACTGTATTCGAGGCAGATCGGACGGACTAGATCGGATACGCATTCGGAGATCACAAAGGTATGCATTGATCGAGGAAAATCTGACGGCCCACAATCGATCAAACAGATCCAACGGCCCATACGATTTTCAGTGATCGCGAAATCGATCAGCAATCTGTATCCGAGGACCATCTGACGGCTCTGATGAAGTTAGCTGATCACGATCAAGATTTGCACGCAGTGTCCGAGAATCATCTGACGGTCCAGAAAGCCGTGTTCTTCAGATCGTGAACAGATTGATGCGCTTGAGGATAATCTGACTGCCCTGATCAAGCTCGCCCATCTGTGATTGCCGCGTGACTCGAGGACGATCCTACGATCCCGATTAAATGCTCCGAATTAAATAGCTGAAAATCCGAATTAAATCAATAAAAATACATCAAAAATTAGGAAATTGGTTTCTAAAATCCCAAAAATTTCCAAAAAAATTACTTACTAATCTCTTGTGCTTGGGGGGCACGAAAATTTGAATTATTGGCAAGTTTATTACAATTAGAGCACTACAAACTTGCTATTCTACACACTTTTGAAGCCTATATAAACCCCCCATGCTCACAAATCAAATCATCCCAAGCAACAATAGTTGAGTTTTCATCTTGTGCTTCAAGTCCTCTTCTTAGCACCTCTTCTCACTTTTCTTTTCTCTCTTGAGTGTGAGAAGTTCTTGGTTTGGGGATTCTTCTTGGGTGATTGTCTTGGTGTTTGAGCATTGGTAATTATTGCTTCAACTTTGGGGGAAACTACATATCAAGGTGGAAGTGATTTCTCTTACACCCCTTTTTCTTATTCAAAGTTCTAGCATATTCATTGGTTGTCTGATTTTTGAAATCATGAATAATTTCAGTTTAAGCATGCTAAAATATTTTTTGATTTTAGATTTGATTCATATTTGAATTTATGCATGCATATAAATCATGTCATGCCTAGTATTATGTTTAGGTTTTATTTCAATATGTGATGCATGATTTTGAGTGCTCAATGATTTCGAAGACGAAATTTTTTTAAGGAGGGTAGCCTTTTTATTGTAACACCCACCGGGAATCCTACCGGGACTCTTACCCACGTTGTAGGGCCCACGTCATGGCGTGTCACTCACAAGGTACTGTTCCCCCTCCCGTAGGATTTTATTTCGCCTCCATGGAGTTTTGAACCCATGACTTAGGGGACAAGTACATTATTCTTGCAACATCCACTACCATTGAGCCACTAGCCCAATGGTAGTGGATGTTGCAAGAACAATGTACTTGTCCCCTAAGTCATGGGTTCAAAACTCCACAGAGGCGAAATAAAATCCCAGGGGGGGAACAGTACCTTGTGAGTGACATGCCATGACGTGGGCCCTACGACGTGGGTAAGAGTCCCGGTAGGATTCCCGGTGGGTGTTACATCATACTATCTCCTTTACGTAGAGTTATTCGAGCTTATTGGCTTGGTTTATGGATCTAATAGGCAAGAAATGTGTCACCTTAGTAAGACAATCCACAATCACCCATACAATATCTTTTCCTTTTTGGTTTCTGGGTAATTCGCTAACAGAGTCCATGGTAGGGTCATCTTACTTTCATGTAGGGATTGGGAGTGGTTGTAACATTCCAGAGGGTTTTCTGTGTTCTACCTTCACTTGCTGATAGGTTAGGCATTTAGAAACATACTTGGCTCTGTCTCTTTTCATTCCTTGCCACCAGTAGGTCTTTTTGAGGTTTTAATATATCTTGTCATCGCTTGGATGCATCATGTAATTAGCTTGATGGGCTTCATCTAGTATGGTTTGCTTACTCTGTCCATTTTGACACACATAAATTCTATATCCAAGCTTTAGGGTATTTTTAGCGTCTAACCTCAAGTTAGTATACTTACCTTGTTTATAACACCGTGGCCCCTGAATACCATTGCACATGCCACTGATTGGGCATCTTCTTCTCCCACCTCAAGAAGGAATAGGGCAGTCACTCCTGCCATCAATATTCGAAGATTGGGATGTTATTTATGTTGTTCTTTCTTTCCTTTCTCACACCATCCCAATAACATATTAGAACTTGGAAACATAAATAATAAATCTTATGCAAAATTAAACATGGGTATGACATGTTAACTAAAATTAATCATATGATGATTAAAATCATAAAAGCTGAAATAAAATATTTCAACCTCGTGGCCTGAGTTCAAAATGAATCAACAACCAAATGTTTGGCTGCATGGCTGAAGTCAATAAATAAAACAACTAAACATAGATGAAATTTGTGTCCCGTTCCCTACAAACTTGTCAACAATGGGCAACACTATACCTAATAACCTCAACAGTGAGGTGTGTCATGGCTATAAAAAAAAATGCAGTCATCACAAGTGCCTTCAAAGGTTACCTGAAAAGAATTAAGTGGGGCTGAGCTCAAGAACCTAGTAGATCTTACAAAAAACATATTGAGAATTATAATAGTCAAAATACAAACATGCAAGTAATTATAAAGCATTAGGCATTTCAACTATTCAATTGTTTAGGTTAACATTAAGATCGAAAGGTGTTCTCCCTCGACATTCCAACTTAGGTTCATAGTACTCGATGTAACGCCCAAGGCTTGTTACACACTCCATGACCCTATCTCGGGATTGATGTCTCACTAGATCATCGAATTAGGGAGTGAAGTTTCACATAGACTCACAGTTCCATTTCAAACAAAAACCTAACTATGGCTAGGAATACCCACGGTGATATTGGAACTAACCACAATATCCTCATCACCATGTCAGTACATGGTTCATTCATTTAATTGTCTTAATTTATTGACCACAAAAATTTCAAAAATTGAATATCCGATATACATGGCAAAGGATATAAGTAAACATTTCATCATGCTTATGGTCACATCAAATATAATAATCATCACATTGCATTCATAATATGGATTCTAAGCTATAACATACATTCATGGGAGACATGACATGTTATAAATCCAAAAGAAATAGATAAGTATTCATTCAATAAACATACACCTCTAGCATGCTTTTAAACAATGAATAACAATAAATACAAACAATTATGCTTCATATTTTAACCAAAATACGAAATAGTTCAGGTAGTCACTTCCACCTTATATTTTTCTCCACACGTTCTAACTCCTGCCTCAATGGCTTGAAATCTTTAACCTTAAGAATTTTAGAACATTTTTTTAGTATTCATTATGTTTTTAATATTCTAGATTCTAAGTCTAATGACTTTTTAATATCATGGTTACAATTTCGTGCACAAAAAGTCTGATAAATGAATTGTTTATTGTGTTACCGTAGTATTCCTAGTGTCACCACTGTAACACGGGGTTGTTCTCGCAGTGTGCTATGTGCAGCACTGTAGTAGTCACAAGGTATTCCAAAGATCACATTTTGGGTGCGTTTCCCATTTTCCTCGCAGTAAAACTTTAATATGTCAAGTTTATGATTTAAAGATAACTATTGCAATGGTTAAGAGTGCTTTATACCTCTTTGTTGATTGTTCCACCTCCAATAACCCTTTTGAAATACTCTTATGCTCTAATTGTTCACTGTTATGCCAATAACAATGATTATCAATAAATAATATTAAACAGTTATTGGTTTTGAACAAAATGACATATTACTATGCCTCATTGGGTTTAAACATTCAAAAACATAAAGCCTAACGAGTAGTAGTTTATTATATCTCGGTGTTCCTTTCGTTTCCTCCAAGAACACCGTTTAGCTATCTAATGGATGTCCTAGATGGTTTCAGTGTTACTGGTACATCAAGTAGGTATTTAAAATGTTAGGAAACAAAAAATAGTGATCTTAAACTGGTGTGCATCGTGAAACAGATGCCTTACCTCAATATTATTGCTCGGAGACATGTTGAAGTTCTATTACACAGTAACTAGAGCGTTTCTTCTCCCTCATACTCCATGGACTATTATTAGGGGATGTATGATGCTAATTTTGACTGAAATTGTGTATGGGAGGGAAAGAATTGATAGTGGCAGCTAGGGTTCTCTATGAGCACGAGCGACTAGGGTTTTCTTGCAAGAACGAAGGTGAGCAATTGTGGCTGCCAGTAAGTCCAAGTGATTAGGGTTCCTATGTGTATGTATATATAATATCAGCGCCAAGTTAGGATTTACACAGTCCCTCAAGCTTCCATTTCTAATTTCCAATAGTAGGATTGCAATCCTACAGACCAGGACTACGGTCTTGGGATGGTCCTAATCGTAGGCGCACGTCCAGCCAATTTTTCCCAAATTTCCTTGTCACAGGACTGCAGTCCTCCTTGCTAGGGTAGCAGTCCTCATGGACTACCAATGTTAGTCGCAGGACCGTCATCTTCACCCATGGGACCATGGTCCTTGTGTGGAACGACTTCTCTCTCTTTCTCTCTCTCTCTCTCTCTCTTTCTCTTTTTTATGGTTTCTTTTCTTTTGTCTGTGTTTCTAAGGGCTTGGGTTATTACACTATTCAACTCCTTTTATCAGACTCTTGAGCCATTGACCTTACTTTTGTTCATCCCTGATTGGAGTAGAAGATCTGGTTAGCAAGTCATGTTGTAAAGATAAACTTGCTTCTTGTCGGAAGCCATCCGAAGGTTATAATCTTCAATTAACTGATACATCTCACCCTTTTCTTTCTCTCCTTTTTTGAATTTTCTACTCAAGGCGTCAACCACCAAATTGGCTTTCCCTTGATGGTAGTGTCATTGAGGAACTCCATCTGTAACACCCCAACCCCCGTATCATTAAGCATTGGACGCGTCCGACGGCTCTAGAATGATTCAAGAGGGACTAGTTTGCTCTTGAATTGAGATGGTTTGATTTGTGAGCATTGAGGGGTTTATATAGGCTTCAAAAATGTATAGAATGGCAAGTTTTTTGGTGGGAAACTTGCAAAAATTCAAATTTTCGTGCCCTCAAAGCATAGGAGATTAGAAGGAAATTTTTTTGAAAATTTTTGGAGTTTAGAAACATTTTTTTTGAATTTTTGATGTATTTTTATTAATTTTATTTGAATTTTTAGTTATTTAAATCGGAGCCTCGATCTTGAGCCGTCAGATGTTCCTCGATCGCATTAACAGATCAGATTCGTTTTTCGCGGATGGATTCTCGACCGTTAGAGAAATGTGGTTCGATATCAGGCGTTGGATTATCCTCGAACGCATCAACAAGATCACGAAAATGGATGGATTAGATCCTGGCCCTCGGATGTGCATCGATCGCAGCACTTTTCGCGATCGATCGAAAA
>JAJIYU010015428.1:0-12694 GCA_030144865.1 Tinospora cordifolia
GCATAACATGTATATTCATGGCACATCAAATAAATAAAGCATGCATATTAAAACATATATTCAATCAATCATCTTCAAAACATTATCACACATGCAAGACTTATTCAAATTCAAATAAAGAAGTAGATGTTAGAAGTCACTTCCACTTTAAATACATTTCTTCTGCACACTTCTGAAATCCGGCAGAGTTCCGTTATTTTAAAGCTTCCAAACAATCAAAAACTCTCAAGAACACTCAAGAATACTCAAGAACAGTTCAAGATTACTCAAGAACTGAGGGGATTGCAAAGAAGAAGGCTAAAGAGAGTCAAGAGGGACTAGTACGCTCTTGATTTGGGATGAACACAATGTGAGCATTAGGGATCCTTTATATAGAGTTCAATATAGTGTAGAATGGTACGTTTTTTGAGTTATCCTTGTAGGAAACTTGCTAATTATTCATATTTTCGTGCCGCCCAAGTATAGGAAAGTAGCAAGTGTGTTTAGGAAATTTAGAAACACAATTTTTGAATTTTTTTGGAATTTTTTTTATTTTTTTCGTTATTTTCGATTATTAAATCTCGGTTTAAATAGAGCTTAATCGTGGGCCATTGATGATCCTCGATCGCATCACTCAAATCATGATCCAGATTAACGAACTCATCGTGGGTCGTTGGATCGTCTTTAAACACATCAACGCATCTAATCTGATCTGGGCCGCTGGATTTCCTCAAAAGCAGCATGATCATCAAAGCTGCTAAGATCTTCATCGTTGGATGAGCCTCGTGTGCAGCACCATTGGCGATTGATCAAAAACGAATCAAATTCGAGCCATCCGATCGTCCTCGAACGCAGCATCATTCACGATTAACAAAACGGCTTCGATCTTTACTGTTGGATGGACCTTGAGTGCAGCATCAGATGATCATCAGATCGCAAACACGAATCCTTGCCATTGGATTGTCATCGATTGCAGTGTTCAGATATTTGATCGCGATCAACGAAGCGAATTCGAACGTTAGATTAGGCTGATCGTTTCTGGGCCGTTGGATTAAGTTGATCTGGTGCTCCTGAGCGTTGTTTTGGGCTTCGATTTCATTCGTTGGATCAGACAGGTTGGTTTTGGACCGTTGGATGTAGTTTCTAATTACCAAAATTGCTTTTTAAGGTTGCTACTATCCTAAAATTGCTAATTATACACTTTCTAATTGATGTAAACATTGATTTTTGCACAAATCCTTCCATTTTATTGATTTTCTAATATTCTTCCCTTTCTAATTTTTTTTAATATTGTATTTATTAGATATATTTATATTTCTTTAATATTTTTAATGCCAATAATTAAATAATCTACATTTTTCATTTCCATATATTTTTATTTATTTCATATTTTATTTCCAGATAATCATTTATGTAATTATAAATTGATACTTATATGATGTTTTATTTATTTTAAATAAATACATGCATACTACACTTTTTTATTTAATTATGTAAATTTTTCTATATACATATTCCTATAATATGTAGTATTAACATTTATTATACTAACACACACATTATTCATACACACATTAACCTATATGTGTGTATATATGTATATATATTTTATTTCTTTTTTTTTTCCATTCTTTATTTCTTAAGCAGCTCTTTTAATTTGACATTTTCATTTAAATATCAAATTAAGGTTGTATTTGCCTATTTTATTTTACATCTAAATATTTTTTATTATTTTTTATTTTCTAACCCATAATTTGCACCCAAAGATGTCTTAAAATCTTCAAAATTATTTTCACTTGACTTATTTCATTTAATTTCCATAAACTTATTTATCTTTAATTATTTGACAAAATTTTGGGTTATTACAACCTACCTTCCTTAAAAGAATTTCGTCCTCGAAATTTTAATACATTTATTCGTGTGTCATTTTGTTAAGTATTTCTGGTAAATGGATTGGTTTTGACTAATTCGATAAGCCTAAGGGCTTGAGTCTTTATAACTATCTTGGTGACAGCCTCTGGTGTTTTCGAAGCTATATGGTTAAGGAATTTGGCTACCGTTTGCCAAATTTAGGAAGACTGTGTTTCATAAGTTGCGTCTCCTGATTAAGATGATGTCTAACCGTTTCATTCATTGTATTCCTATATGTTCCCTAATAGGTCGTTTCATACATAACAGACTCCCTGATTCTCAGTTGTTGATTTTCTGACCTTAAATAGGTTCTTAAGCAATGTTGGCTTCTCCAAATGATCGAATGGGTCACTTTGGTAGGGAATACTTATCCTTCACTATTGGGTGATTTGCTTACTCTATCTATTCTAAGGTGTACAGATCCTTTCGATTCTTAGGGTATTCTCAACATCTAACTGAAGTTAGTATGCTTGTCCTATTCAATTTCCTCTATTAAGCTTGTGAGTCATTTGTCTTGTGTTTTGCTCATCCCTGATTTGATGCAACATGTCCGATGGCAGGACTTGTTATAGAGATAGGTTTGTCTTTCATTTAGGGTCATACCTAGCCCTAAGTTCTCAATGTATCTGAGGGTAAAAGTTTCTTTGTCACTTCCTACCATACGACAGGTTCTAGGGTTACTACTCATATTTTCTATTCCCATACTTTCATTTTTGGATATTCAAAATGTAACGACAAGAGTTCTTAAGGGAAAATTTTCATTAATAGAGATAATTGGTACAAAACCTTATTTCAACTCAAAATTCATAAATGCTAACATATAACAATCTTAAACTAAAGGTCTCCCTACTACTGCTCATATTCAAAATTAGTTCATTTGTCCTAACATTGGACTATGAGGGTTTCTACCGAGGGTCTTGATCTTCCTGAGCTAACATTTTCGCTTGGTTTTCACCATAACCCTTATTGTCTTGAGGCTGAGGAGCCCGAACAGGTGCAGTTGGACAATTTCTAGCAAAATGACCCCTTTGTCTGCACACACAGCACAACCCTTGTCTCTTAGCCTGCTTCTTTGGTTCTTTTTCAATTTGGTGAGTTTGTTTCTGTTTATTGCCTTCCTTTCCCGTCTTTTGATCATTTGGTGGTTTCTTGTTTTTATTCCTTACCGATTGTTTGAAGTAGATATCCTTTTTTATTAAATTTATCTCAACTATCGTTCCTTTGGGCATGATTCGTCTTAGAGGAATGACTAGCTCATTGATTCCCATTCTTAGTTCATTATGAACCTCAGGCTGTGACTGTAGAGTCCTCATCACTCGCTCGACCACCTGTCGAGTGATTTCTACTATTATCTCTGGTGATAAGATGGAAGTTGTTGCCACATCTGCCCCTTGGTTACTTTGATTAAGTGTATTAGTGTTTTTTTGGATTCCTTCCATTATCTACAAGCGAAAGCCACTTTAGTACCCTACAAGGTATCATAGAAGTTTCAATTAGGACATTCATCTAGGGTATTCACCCATCTTTTCTTATCCTTGGGATACTAAATGCTTTTCTAGACTTGAGAAATGGTCATCTTTCCTACATCATATGTTGTATCTATTTCCTCAAGTTTTCGTTTTGTTTGTACTACCATGACTCTAGATTCATGTCTCTAGGTTCTCAATTTGTTCAGTGGCCTAAAGGTTTTTCTTCTAGTTTCTTTTCATGCATTGGTACAAGATTTGGTCTCAAAGCAATAAATAGTACAACATGCATATCACACAATCACGCTAGCACAGCAAGGTTCCAAGCTTCCACCTAAGCTTTCAGGTTCAAGCGTTCCATACCACTCTACCCCTTCCACTTAGGTTTTCACACAGAACAGAGCCGCACCCAAACAATTTCGCAAATGTCTCGATAACTAAGGTTCCCGAGCCCACTATACTCCACCGTCCCATACCAGCGAGCATAGAGAAACCCGTTCTGCCAGAGTTATCGATCATTCACCACACATGGTCCATCATTCTCCGAGTCCAGGCTTCCTCCATACCCCCAAATTTCTATGTATCCCATACTACATAGAAACCCAAAGATATAGAAGTTCCCCGGTCTCGTGTCCTGATCAAACAATTTTCTGTTTTCACACAAGTTTTCATCTCTAGCCTATGCCCTACTATTTTATGCTTTTGATCCACTGTGCCACCCCGTTTCTACTTAGGGTCTTTTTTGGACCTAAGGTTCAATCTGGTTGACTCACAACCTCTATCTAGCCAAGATACCATATTTGGCATCTTTTCCGACTTATATTCACTTTCTTGCCCTAATTCTCCACCTTCTAGTTTTCTTTTATAAAAAATAAGAGTGTTCTTCAACTTCGACTACTCATATGAGCTGGTGGGACAACCTCCAGATCGGGCGGCAAGACCAAGGTCTGCTTAGCAACTGCGCTTCCTAGGGCGGGATAACCTACCTCCCTTTCAATGTTTAGCTTTACTCGGGAAAAGGCTTACCCACTATCAGCTCAACTTGTAGTCTTTGTATCCAAACAAAACATTTCAAAATATATTTTTCTTTTTTGAAAACACTTTCTAAAACAATTTTCAAATATAGAAGGTAGGGCACTAAAATTTTAATTCAATGTGAAGCCCTAATTTTGTTTCTAATTCTTGTCAAACAACTAGTGATTGACTTTCTAATTCTAGCCCAGCATATCTAATAGCTAAGCTCTAATAAAACCTTTGGTATCAGAGTAACTTTCTAATTCTTGCCCAGTATGTCTACTAACTGAGCTCTGATACCACCTTTGTAACACCCTAACCCCCGTATGTTTAAGCATTAGACAGGCCCACTATTCTCTTGATAGTGGACTAAACCAAACGACGGGTCGGGCCGGTGTTACATTTACAAGTGACACACACTTGACTTTCTTTCTATTTCAATTATTTCATGCCTTGATTGTATTTAACAGTACATAACTTAAATTTAAAAATTTAATAAGGCAATAATACAAGAAATAACTAAAATTCATAAACTCAATTAATTAAATAAAATTGAGTACATAATTTTAACTTGAAGAAAATTATTACAACGGAAGATTCAAAACTTGGGCAACATGCCTTTACATAGAAATTAAAAACTTTTTTTAAAATAAAAGAACCTAACTAATTTTTGTGGTCTTCATGTAAATCAATTACCTGAAAAATAAAAGGAAGGGGTGAGCATATAGCCCAGTGAATCTTTTTAAATATCTAAATCATTATTTCAATTCAAACAAAGCAAGCATATCAAACACTTTTATACATTAAGCGATTCAAACAAATTTCTTATTTATGGTTGACATTCGGACCGAAAGAGTTTAATCTCTGTGTTCCACATCTTAGGGAGAGAAAATGACAAACAGGAACTCAAACCCCAATATCTATTTAGTGGGATCACTCTTGGAAACCCAGTTCAAAATCGTCAATGGCAAATCGGCAAGCCGGGTCAGGGGTGGAACACACACGATGACACTATGCAGCCCATCATCGCGCCGGTACGTGGATTGAATCATTATTTAATCTTTTCTTAGTGATAAAACACACAATATCGGATTAAACCATCGATGCAACATATACAAAACATGAATCACTAAATATTTATTCATGGCGCAATTCATGTATAACATGCATCAATATTCGTAATTTCTGAACATGCATAACATGTATATTCATGGCACATCAAATAAATAAAGCATGCATATTAAAACATATATTCAATTAGTCCTCTTCAAAACATTATCACACATGCAAGACTTATTCAAATTCAAATAAAGAAGTAAATGTTAGAAGTCACTTCCACCTTAAATACGTCTCTTTTGCACACCTTTGAAATTTGGGAGAGTTCCGTTACTTCAAAGCTTCCAAATACTCAAAAACTCTCAAGAACACTCAATAACAGTTCAAGATTACTCAAGAACTGAGGGGATTGCCAAGAAGAAGGCTAGAGAGAGTCAAGAGGGACTAGTATGCTCTTGATTTGGGATGAACACAATGTAAACATTAGGGGTCCTTTATATAGAGTTCAAAATAGTGTAGAATGGTAAGTTTTTGGTGTTATCCTTGTAGGAAACTTGCTAATTATTCATATTTTCGTGCCCCCCAAGTATAGGAAAATAAAAACTGTGTTTGGGAAATTTAGAAACACAATTTTTGAATTTTTTGGAATTTTTTTGGAATTTTTTCGTTATTTTCGGTTATTCTCGGTTTAAACAGAGCTTAATTGTGGGTCGTTGATGATCCTCGATCGCATCACTCAGATCACAATCCACATTAACAAACTCGCCGTGTGTCGTCAGATCGTCTTCGAACGCATTAACGCATCTGATCTGATCTGGGCTGTTGATTTCCTCGAATGCAGCACGATCATCAAAGCTACTATGATCTTCACCGTCGGATGAGCCTCGAGCGCAACACCGTTCGTGATAGACCAAAAACGAATCAAATCCGAGCCATCCGATCGTCCTCGAGCATAGCATCGTTTGCGATCAACAAATCGGCTTCGATCGTTACCGTTGGATGGACCTCGAGTACAGCATCAGATGATCATTAGATCGCAAACACGAATCCTCGTCGTTGGATTGTCATCGATTGCAGTGTTTGGATTTCTGATCGCGATCAACGAAGCGAATCTAAACCGTTAGATTAGGCTAATCGTTTCTGGGTCATTGGATTAAGCTGATCCGGTGCTCCTGAGCGTTGTTTTGGGCTTTGATTTCATTCGTTGGATCGGACAAATTGGTTTTGGACCGTTGGATGCAGTTTCTAATTACCAAAATTGCTTTTTAAGGTTGCTATTATCCGAAAATTGCTAATTATACATTTTCTGATGATGTAAATATTGATTTTTGCACAAATCCTTCCATTTTATTGATTTTCTAATATTCTCCCCTTTCTAATTTTTTTTAATATTGTATTTATTAGATATATTTCTATTTCTTTAATATTTTTAATGCCAATAATTAAATAATCTACAATTTTCATTTCCATATATTTTTATTAATTCATATTTTATTTTCAGATAATCATTTATGTAATTATAAATTGATACTTATATGATGTTTGATTTATTTTAAATAAATACATGCATACTACATATTTTATTTAATTATGTATTTTTTTCTATGTACATATTCCTATAATATGTAGTATTAGCATTTATTATGTTAACACACACATTAACCTATATATATGTGTGTATATATATATACTTTATTTCTTTTTTTCTATTCTTTATTTCTTAAGCAACTCTTTTAATTTGATATTTTCATTTAAATATCAATTAAGGTTTATTTGCCTATTTTAATTTATATCTAAATATTTTATATTATTTTTCATTTTCTAACCCATAATTTGCACCCGAAGATGTTTTAGAATCTTCAAAATTATTTTTACTTGACTTATTTCATTTAATTTTCATAAAATTATTTATCTTTAATTATTTGACAAAATTTTGGGTTATTACAGTGTGTTGATATGATTTCGCGATCAACGAACTTGTGTCTGGCAGCACGATCATCCTCGAGTTATGTACTTGGATTTCTGGCCATTTGATCTCAATGATCCAGTGCACCTGGGCGTTCGTTTCAGTTTTAATCCCATTCGTTGGATTTTGGCAGATCAAATTTTGACTGTAGGATGTATTTTAAGTTTATTTTTTTTATTTTTCAGCCGAATTTCTTGTTTTCTCTTCGGATTTTAAGAAATGTCGATCCTGATTGACTTTCTAATCCTGTTTTCATCAAAAATTGCGCATATCCTTGTATTTTTGGCTATGATATCTCATTTTATGCATTATAATCATATTTTTTTCTTCCAAAAATCCCTTAAATTGGTTTTTATTCCTCATTTGGGTAACTAGGACTTGCCAAAATTCTCATTCGTCAATTTGGTATAATTTTGTAAGTAAAAATTCAATTTTCATATGAATTTTTCAAGATGTTACACTTGAGTGAGGAGAATAACATGCTCATGCTGGTTTATAAAGAATTCAAATTGATTAGGTTTTAGAAAGTTTTTGGGTTGTTTCCTTGGTAGCAATCTTTCCTAAACTCTTTTCCTTACTATTTTACTTGTTTCCTATGCACAAATATTAATAAGTGATGTTTTTAGAAGTTGCTTACACATTAGAAACTTCCCATGGTCGTTTTAGAAACTTTACATAATCTTTTTGCACATGTTTTATTTGTATTACCGTTATAGTGAGAAGGCACCACCGCAATAATTAGAAAATGGTGTTTTTGTTGGAGTTTCTAGGCAGGGACACAATACTACAGTAGTGTATTCCATTACCATGGTAACCAAAATGTTGCTCAGTTGTAAATTTGTGTGTTTCATTCCAGTTTACCTTCCCCTTCGTACCTTAGACTGTACATTTTTACATCATCAATCCCATGGTTTTCTCATGATTTACTTTATTTCATTTCTTTTTATTTTATTTTATTTTAATTATACAATAAAATTTCAAGGCATTACAACCTATCCCCTTTAAAATAAAGTAAGAAATTTGTACTTGTTTTGATGTTGTCTAGTCATGTATTTCTAGTGAAGAGGTTAGGATATTTACTTTTCATCTCACTTTCTAGCTCCCAAGTTGCTTCTTCTACGCCATGATGCCTCCAAAGATCCTTGACTAAGGTGATCTCCTTTATTCTCAAGCTCTATATCTTGTGGTCTAGGATTCTAACTACTGCTTCTTTATTCGTTACATCATCTTGGATGTTGATCTTCTCCCAATGGATTGTGTGAAAGGGATCCACTTTATATCTTCTTAGCATCAACACATGGAACAAGTTGTAAACCTAGGGCATTCTGTTTGGTAGGTCTAACTCATAGGTGCATTCAAAATCTTTTTAAGTATTTCAAATGGATCGATTAACCTAGGTGATATCTTCCTGTTATTGTAATACCTCGAGATTTAGAAACTCACGCAATTAAAAAAAATTGCACAACAACCGTGGTAGTGCGACATAAAATGGCAAAAAAAAATAAAGTTTGTGTGGATTTCACAGTACTGGCTGCTAATGCCATGGTATTGCTAGTGTCGTGTTACTGGTATTAAAAATAGAAAACTTGGGACCAAGACGTGGTACCGTGATGCAAAAACACAATATCGGGATATTGGGATTAGAAAACTTGTAGTTTTGGGACACTGATGTGTTACCGCAATGCCTAGAAGAGATATCCTGACATTGTTATTAGAAACTGTCCCAAATATCAAGCTATTGGGATGTGAGACTGTGGTAGTACGATTGAAAATTAGAAACGAAAGGTTGTAATATCGCGTTGCCACATTATCTATAGATATGTATGAGTGTAGGGAACCCTAATCGCACAATCCATTTTGCAGCCACTCTCCCTTGCTCACATAATAAGCCCTAGACACCTTCTACAACTCCATTTCTCTCGCACACATCCTAAGCCAAGTTCAACCTATTTTAATCTCCCTTCTCTACCCTATGAGAGCATTGATAGAGGAAGAATGGTGCTGTTGGTGAGGAATTAGAATGAGGCACAATTACTGAGATCTATACACAGAACCATAAGATCACTTACAACATCCGTGTGATGCAAACAAAAGAGGCGAGAATTAACAACAAGGTATAATATTGTTCTACCTTGCGTATTATATGTTTCAGATTTGAAGAACAACATAGAAAGGTTCCACACATGGGAGAAACAAAGAAAGCACAAACGAAGTGCGATCTTGTAACACCCTGCAATTTTACGCACGAGTATATGTCGCGAGTAAGCATGAAATAAAATATTATTTTGTAAGAAAAATAAAAATTTTAAAATAAAATAACAAAAAATAATAATATTTATTAAATATATGCTTAGAATTATGGTTTGAAAAAATAAATGAAAATATTGCAATGCCTACGAACATGTTGATAAAAGAATTATGAAATGAATTAACTATGAAAAATAAAAATAAATAAACAAATGAATGAAATATTGGTTGATTTAAATTATTAGTGAAAAAAAAAAGATTTTAGATTTCTTGAGAAGGAAGAATTCATATGGATTGAAAAAAAAATTGGTGCTTAACCGATTTAGAAATAATTTGAGTTCTAAACAAAAACAATATATATATATATATATATATAATAATAAAAATAAAAATAAAAATAAAAACTCATGCTTTGCAAAAAAAAAAAATATCGAAATCTGGAAACCAAAGAACAAACCAGAAAAATCTGGAACGGAATAGAAGAAGTAAGAAAGATCGAAGAAGAATAAACCAAAATCTGGTTTTTGTTTGGGTTTGGTGTTTGTTCGGTGTAACAAGGGAAAAACAAAGTGAGGATAGAAATTTGGGGGTTTGCTTGATTTGAGTTTCATTTTGTGAAGCGTGAATCAAGAACAAAGAAAGAACATCTGATTTTCGTGATTTGAGATTTCGGTTGCTGCTGGTCCGTGATTGAGAAGAAAGATGAAGAAAATGAATCATGATTTCAGTTTTGATGGTGAATGATTGAAATAGATGAAGAGGAAGAAGAACTATGAAGAATAACGCAGGGTGTTGCTACGATTTGGATGAACCAAGATCGAAGAAAAGAAGAGACTTCTATTGCTGCTGGCCATGGATCAAAACAGATGAAGGAGAAAAGAAAACGCAGTTGCTGCTGCTGTAACCACGCACAAATTGGAGGAGAAGTAGCCCCAGCTGAAAGTGCATTTGGTGAGTTACTGATGTGATGTGCGTCACGATGTGTGAAGAAGAGGGAAGAAGTTGTTATGTGAGGAACGAAAGCAGAGCAACGAGATTGTGTTGCTACCGCTGCTGTTTATTGTACAAATGGAAAAAAAAAAAGGAAACCAGAAATCATTGCTGGCTGATTGCAGTTACTGCTGGACAAGGAAGAAAAGAGGGCCATCATGATTTTGGGGTTCTCTGGTTCATGGATTGAACGAACAAGAAGAAGCTCGTCTTGGTTTTGTTTTATCTCTAATTTGATTTTTGATTTTAGGTGCATTTAGAATAGAGAAAGAAGAGGAACGGAGAACAGAACAATTTTGATTGTTCTAGTAGTGACCAACATGATGTAACGCGATGAAGATGATGTGATATAAAATTGTGATTTTTAGATAGTATAAAATTTATTTTTGTTAATTATAAATGTAAATGAAAAATAACAAGAATATTTTACTCAAATAGAAATTAAGTAAATCAATTATGAAAATTAGTTCGGAATATTTTTTAATTAATTTGAATTAAATAAATATAATATTAGATTAATTATTAATTATTGTGGGGATAAGTTGATTTACTAAAATTAAATAACCTAATCTTTTAAATTAGGATTGGAAAAATGGTTTTTCAACACATCAATAGTTTTATTTAATGTTAGAAGTTTAAATATTTAATTATTTAAATTAGTTAAAAACATGAAAAATAAACCTTAGGAGTTTAAAAAAATTTTATAAGAAAATAATAAAAATCTTAGGTCCTGAAACTAAACTTAGAACATTTAGAAGTCTTATTTTATTTATAGTTACATTAATTATGATATTAATAAATTATTTAAAAATGAATAAACCTTATAAGCTTGGAAATTAATCATAAAAGTCTTTAATTTCAAATTTAGAAATTCAGAAGACTTAGAAATAGTATTGAATTTGATTTCATGAAATTTTAGAATTTTAGAATAAACCTGAATTAAATGAAATTTATATTTAAATTTTATAATAAATTTAGAAATTTTTTTTAACATAAGCATAATTTTATTAAGGGTTAAATTTCAGATTTTATAATTTTAGAGGACCGAATGTTTCACAAGAGAGCAAGGAGTCCTGAAGATTGGCGAAACTAGCTTGGAATAACTTCCTTGCTCATGTGTATTATATAGATTTACGATTCAAAATATTTGTTTGAATAGTTCTAGGTTATTAGAAATTTATTAGGAAATTGATTGAAATTGTTTGGCTTATTTGAATGATGTGTGATGTATGATGAATTGTTTAATGCATGCATAATTAGTACATGAAATGATCTTGCGTATAGACTTACTCAATTATAACATGCCTGAATAAGGAAATAAGCATTTAGATCTCACTGTTCACTTATGCATCTTATCATATTGAATTACCTGCACAGTGGAATTATTTTCCTAGTGAATTGTGTGATGTTTGATGTGATTGAGATTGTTTGTAAAGATAAAACAAGACGATGGTTTATTAAGAATCCACGTACTGGTGTGATTGTCGAGCCGCAAGGCGGATCGTAGGTATTCGCACCCAGAGCTGCCTGTGACAGCTCGAAGTCTTTGGGGGACGATACGAGTCTAGATAAGTACTCTCTCTTAGATTGTGATACTGAGATATGACTAATTTTAGATGGTATCAGTACCTGAGGCCTCTATGATTACGATTAGATTGGATCACAGGGAATATCGAGAGGCATCTCAACCCTCTTCTGGTCTTAAACTTTGACCAAAACTAAATGAATGTTTAAAACGCCTAATGTTTGAAAATATTTTTAATGTTTTGGATTGGGTCTGTATAATGCATGTGATGTGTAGGAACGATCTACTGGGCTTTCAAGCTCACTCCCACTTTAATTTTCAGGTACATCTTGTGACACCCCGGCTCCCGGTTTCTCTCATCTATCTCTGTTGTTGCGATTGCGACGATCCGTCGCTTAGGGCCGCGCGCGGAGAGGGCGCGCGCCCGTTCGTTCGTTCGCCGAGAGCCGGAGGCCACGTGGTTCGGTTTCTTTCTTTCTCAGTCTCAGCTTCTTATCTTTTTATTAAATAGGCTATGATGCAAAAATTAAAATATATAAT
>JAJIYU010015429.1:0-12670 GCA_030144865.1 Tinospora cordifolia
ATTATGATGTAATGTTACTATGCTTGTATGTTTCAATTCTGTTGAATTATTTAAATGTCTTGTTCATACATTTAATAGAAGATTAAATAAAGATAATAACCACGTACCGACGTGAGGGGCGGGTGTTCCTCGTGAACATTCCAATCAAGGGTTGTGAGGTAATAGAGGATTCGAAGTTACTCCTATCTCAACTCTATGGGTTTGAGTTCAATATATTAGTTCTTTACCTAGGGAATGAAATGCTGGGGGGTATCCTTTCAGTCTTTAATGACAACCAAAATAATTTACTGTTTGAATCATTTAATTTTTTGAAATTGATTGCTATGCATGTTTTATTTTGTCGAAATAATAATTTAAATATTTGGGATAATCCACTTGGCTTTTTAGCTCACCCCTCTTTTTCAACATTTTAAGAAATTAAATTGCAAGGCTATTTGAAGAACATTTTTGAATTTTTATTTAAATTCATTGTAAGGCATGTGGGCCCAAATCATTTTATTTATTTAAAATCCATTGTAATCAAGGGTCAAATTATTGCTCTTGAATTTTTGAAATCAATAAATGACAAGGAATTTTATTTTATTCCATGGCATATTAAATTTTCATGAATTGTCTTGTACATAGATTAAGTACAGAGGGAGTCTCTTGGATTTGAGACTTAGAAAGAAAAAAGGATAACGTAACATGGGCCCGCCTCCTAGGCCGCCTAAAAATATTGAAGAAAAATATTGTCGGATGACGTGGGCCCGAGCATGAGAGGCGGGGTGTTACATATACATTTTCCCCCTCATAATTAACACTACATTCCCCAAATTTGTTCTACCAAGAGCACCCTATGAATAGGTGTTCTATGTTTTCCTCATCCCTATAACACATGACACAACAGTGAGGGAACAAGGTATAATTTTGGAAGTCTATGTTGCAAGTTATCCATTGTAATGATTCTCTTGTGAGATAGTAGCCACCCAAAAATTTTGACCTTTGACAGAATATACAAGTTCCAAACATTAGCCGAGGATTGACTCCAAGAGCTTTGATTGAAGCTATTGGTGCTGGTAATAGAGCCTTATAAAGTAATTTGCATGAGAACTGCTCACTAGGCTCCAATGTCCATGTGAACATGTCTAACCTATTGGAGAGACATACCTGTTCGAGGATCTGCAAAATGGAGACAGCTTTGTTTTACTCCCTTCCCATTAACCCTCTAGGAAAACATGGATCCCAAGACACCATTGGATCTGTTGTTGCGGTGAACTTTGATGTTGGTCCATTGTGTAGAGCAGTTGGTCAAAACAATGTTTGGAACGTCATAGCTCCGACCCACCTGTCCTCCCAAAACTAGAAGAAATTTTCATTGCCTAGAACTAGTTGAATGTCGGGAATAGTCTCTTCCGCTAGCAACACCATGAATATCCATGGCCCTTTGTGAGTGAATCTCCCACCTTCAATTGATAATGTCCCCTTGGCCTTGGATATGTTCGTATCTATTGTCAATTATTCTAGCCCACAACTCTTTCCTACACTAAAAAAAAACCTCCAAATCCGTTCTTGGCATTGAGCCTTGTTCTTGAAGGTTAGATTTTCCATGCCATCCCTCCCAACTCTGTTGGCAACTATATTGTTTTCCAACTCATGAGGCACTTCAAAGATGATTTCCCGCTATTTGTTCCCCATAGAAAAGATCTCATCAAGGTCTCCAGCTGTTTTGCTACCATTGTTGGAATTTTGAAATTAGACAAAAAAAAAAAGTATGTTGGAATTACTTCCAAAACAACCTTTATCAGCGTGAGGCGACGTTCTTTTGATAGAAATGTGCATTTCCAACTCTCCGATCTTCACGAAACTATTCCAGTGATGGAGTCCCAAAACACTTTTGATCTCAAATTACCTCCCAACAGCATGCCCAGATATTTCATAGGCCACACACCCACGACATGACCTACAAAGTTGGCTAGAGAGATCAATTCTTCCTCATCCATATTTATCCCTGCTATGTGACATTTGGCTAAGTTTACTTGAAGTCTAAAAATTCCCCTAAAACAGTAAAGCAATCATAGAGTATTTTTCACATGCTCTATTTCCCCATCTAGTAAAAAGACAGTGTTGTCACTGTACTGGAATAGCAACACCTCCTCTATATTCTGCCCTACCTTAAATCCCTTCAACAGCTCATAACTTCTTACTTTCCCCACCGTCCCAGCCAATGCATTCCCTAGTAGTGTAAAGAGGAAGGGCAACAATAGATTCCCCTGTCTGATGCCCCGACTAACTGAGAACTTACCCCTAATTCTGCCATTAATTATTAGTATTACCAACTGTGTCACTAAACTTACACACCCATCATCCACGTCATCCATCTAGCCCCAAATCCTTTTTTCTCTAACACCATTTTCATTAAACCTTAATCGACTGCATCATATGCCATGGCGAAATCAATTTTGAACACCACCCCTAATTTTCCTCTCACCCAATAGTTCTCTACTGCCTAGCCACCAACACTACATCCATAATCTGTCTTCCTTGCATAAATGTTGATTGGGCTTCATCTATCGTCATGTGTAGAACCTTCCTTAGTCTCATAGCAAGAGTTTTTGAAATTAGCTTTATACAAGCTTGTCACAAGGCTAATTGGCCTATAATCCTTGAAACTCTAGATATCCCCTTTCTTTGGAATGAAGCATATGTATGTCTCATTGACTAGGTTATTAACTATTGAGTTGTTGTAGAACCCTCGCATCACCCCTGTGATCTCTCTATTCGCCTAAACCCATGTCTTTTGAAAGGTCGTTGTAAACCCATCTAGACAAGAGCTTTTGGCCCATCACAATTGGAGACCACTTCTCAAACCACCTACTCTCTATGGGGCCTCTAAAGAGTTGCGATTTTCTGTTGAAATATGTAACAACCCTGCCTAGGTTATTATAATTTTCTTTATTTTTTTTTTTAAGTATTTGAAAATCTTTCAAGTAATTGAAAAAATTACTAATATTTTTTTTTGTTAAAAATTTTATTTTTCAAAAAAATTTCTATCATATTCTAAAATTAAATATTATACCTAAAACTTTCTTTAAAAAAAACATTATTTTTCTTAAATATTTTTATACACAAAAATAATTTTAATTAATAGAAAATTAATTTCAAGTATGTTTTTAAACTCTAACCACTAGTATGAGAGCTAGTGGGACAATCACCAGAACGGGCGGCGAGACAGAGTAGCTACATTTGGGACAAGGCTTACCCACTATCAGCTCAACCCGTAATCGTCGTATCCAAACAAAACCTTTAAAATATATTAGTGATATACATAATCTTATCGAAATGAATCGAAACGAGCATTGTTAGGGCCACGTTCGGTCCTTATTGCAATAACTAAAACTCAAATTAACATGGCTGAATTGTTTAATCATACTTAAAAACTAAGTAGAATTTTCAACAGAGAGTCATCAGAGTCAATGTGGCATCTAAGGGCTCATCACATTTGTGAAAGGAAAAAATAAAAGGATGAGCTCTAAGAACCCAGTAGATCCTCCTAGTCTTATATCAATGATTACACAAGAACAAGTAATAAATACACAAATACTTGCAAACATTAAGTGTTGCAATCAACATTTTAGCATATATAGTCAATCGTGCTGGTAGGAATTGATATTCCTAAGTGGCCAATTCTAAATCTTGCGTACCGCGCATTCTTTATAGTATAATTCTGGTACGATTCTAAATTTCTGGATTGCACAAGGCCAATCCATTTTGTTGCCGAAGCAATGTTCTCAATCTCGAACCATTGACAATGCCTCCAACTAGCACATTGCCCAAACAAATGGATTGTTAATTTTATCAATGTTATAATTAGAGTACAAAATCATCATCATCATCATTTCAAGTGCAATTAAACAATTCAAAAGAACTCTATATGTGTGGTATATGTCATGCCATGTATAACATATTCAATAATCAAGCAAACAAACAAGCAAGTCACACTAACATGCCCCTAATTCAATATAAATTCAAACACACAACATTTATTGCTCAATACTCATGTAATATTGAAATAAATCAAGTTCTCATCCCCACCTCAACTCACTAATTTCCTTATTTCTTCATTCCCGCTTTAGGAAATTGAGGTGATGTTTCAACCTCAACTATTCTTGCACTCCTAAGTGAAACCACGCTTCTTTAGAGTGAAGAGATGAATAGGCGAAATACTAAAAACTTAAAAAAGAGAAAACACCACGCTGTAGGAGGAAAAACAAAACTAAAGAGAGAGCATGTCTATGAAAGGGAGAAAGCATTTTGATTTTTCATGCTAGGTGTGAGGAAAAATGAGTGAAGGTGACGGTTATTTATAGATTTTAGGAACGTGAAGTTTTTAAATCTTAATTTCTAAAAATCTTTAAATTTTTAATTTTTCTTCAATTCCTTATATTCTCTCAATGAATATTTCCTTTTCTTTTTTTCTTTGCATTTATGAATCGAAATATTACCAATTTACCTTATTTCTTTTAAGAGAAGGCACTTATCTATATTTTTTTCTAAATAATATTAAAAATTAGGTTATTTAATTATTTCAACTCTAAAGTGACTTAATCTATAATAGACATAATACTTTTTTTTTATTCTTTTTTTTCCCTTTTGCTCACATTGATCATTTTTATTTATTATTTTTTTCTTTCTCCCACTCTAGTCATTTTTCTTTCAACTTGGGTCATATATTTTTTTTTCTTCCTTAATTTTAATTTGTATATTTTCTTTCTTTTTTTTGTTCTTGTTATTTATTCTTTTATTATATGTTTTTAATATATATATTTTTTCCATTCTTTTCCTTTTTTTCTTTCTTATTATTTTTTTTCTTTTTTTTCCTCTTCTGCTTATTTCTTTTTATTATTATTATTTTATGCTCTTCATTTTTTTAATTTAAACTGTTTAATATAAAATGATAGACATAATATTTTCTTTCATTATTATCAATTTAATTTTTTTTAAATGTTACTAATTTACTTTATTTCAAAAGATGCTTATGTTATTTTTTTATGATAATATTAAAGTAGACTATTTAATTATTCTAACTCTAAAGTGACTTAATCTATTTAATCTAAAGTAATAAACAAAATATAACTTTTTTCAAATATAATCAATTTATATTTTTCTTTAGATTTTTTTAACATAATATTCTTACATTATTTTTTTGAAAATATTATTAATTTAGATTAATTAATTATTTTAACTCTAATAACTTTATTTATGTTTACTCACCAAAAATTATTTTAATTATTTTATTAATAATTTAGTCTAAAATTTGTAAAATTCTCTAGGGTATAACAAAATAGGCTTTCAATCAATGCCTTCTATCTCCTAATAATATTCTTTATCTAAGCAAAACACCTTCTTGAAGTAATTCATTATTTCTTCAACCACCTTGTCTTTCCCGCAGATCATCTCCCCATTCTTTATCTCAATAGAAGTAAAGCAACTATTGGCGCACTTTGCTTTTGAGTAATTTATGAAAGAAACTAGAATTAGCATCCCCCTCTTCCAGCCATCTAATTTTTGCTCTTTGAATTGTCATCCGTTCTTCCTAAATCTTCCATCTCCACTTTACACAATTTTCTGAAGGTGGCCAATTCCTCTAACCAATTTCCATTTTCCTCCTCTATATCCACAGCTTCAATGGTTTTTCAATTTCCTTTTTTCTTACCCTATTACCCCAAAGATTCTCGTGGCCCGTTGGCTTATCTTGGATCTCATCTCTTTTAGTTTTAGCATGAATTTGCACCCTTCTTGACCATGTAGTTGTACCTCTCTCCACTATACTCCGACATCCTTCTCAAATTCTCCGTGGATAAGCCATGTATTCTCCAATCTAAAAGGTTTCAGTCCCCACCTTACCTCACATGTACTTAATAGGATGGGTTTGTGATCAAATGTCATTCTAGTCATCGTTGATTGTTTATTACACGAGAACATATATGTCCATCAATTGTTGTCCAGGAGCCGATCCAATCTGCAGCATATAGGGATTGATCTCGTGTTGGACCATGTGAATTTGGCATTAATAACAGGGATGTATATGAGTTCCAATTCATGAATAAACTGATCAAACTCTTGCATACTCCTAGTGAGACGGGAGTTGTTTATCTTTTCCTCCACGAATCTTGTTGTGGTGAAATCTCCTACCATGTACCAGCTACCTTCACAAATGCTAGAAAGCCCTACGAACTCATCCCAAAACATATCTCTTTCTGTTGGTGCCGAGGGTCCATAGACCCATGTCACCCAATATTGTTTAGCCACACTATCCTTCATCAGCATTGTTACTAAGAAGTTCCCTATGAGGTTGGTTATAGGCTCCATCACTCATGTCCCAAGCTATCGCTATGCCACATGAAGCTCCTGCTAAAGGGAGAGAGATCCAAATTTTGTGTCTACCTCCCCAAAATAGCCCAACCAAATGACAATTTATGTGAGACTTCTTTGTTTCTTGCAAGATCAATGCTTCCAAATTCGCTTTCCTAATATCTCTCTTTATCAATTCCCTCTTCTTACTCCCCCCACAACCCTGTATATCCCATTATAGGATCTTCATTTGTAATCCTTTTGATTTGCCCTCTTCATCCCCTTCTTATTAAAATTTTTCCCCCTACTTGCTCCTTGGAACACATTAATGCATTTTAGAATCTCCTTCCTTTGTATCTTGCATGCTTTTATATTCATTCTCTATATGTATTCTGCAATTGCTTCCTGTGACATTGAGTTCTCCCCACTATGTGCCTCCTTCATAGTCTATGTTTTTTCCTTCAGTCTTCATATCAAACTCCACTTTTTCTTGGTCGTCCTCATTCTGATCTTGTTGAGGTGAGAATCACATTGCTGATGATACATATAAGGGAGAGACGTGTGCTTCCAATGCTAACTATGTACTTACTGAGCATGGAACTGCTGACATGATTGTCTCCAGCAACAGTGCATCATCCTTCCCTAACAATTCGCATGCTATGCTCCCTTCATCGTGATTCTATTTTGGAGATGGTATTGAGTCTTCCAATTCTATTATATCTTCACTCTATAATGTTTTCAACATGCTTATGGAATCAGCCTCTTCTGATGAACTCCCACACTGTCCCTCTCCTACTTCTAAGCTTCCTCCCCGATCATGATCGGATGATCCACACCTCCAAATTCCATTAGGGCACTTGCTATCCACGCCACATTCACCTCCCCTTTCTTTACACTGTCTTCTCTTACTTTTGTTCTTGTTCTTCTCATACCCTTCTTAGATAACTTCTTCTTTGTGAATCTCTTTCTATTTGCTCCCCTATCCGTGATTGGGATTGCAATCAGCATGCTTTTTCGAGCCCTTCTGCGTTTACTCTTCTTTAGATCATTGTCTGTGTTGGATCTACTACTTTTATCCCCTGACATGACCCATCTTCCTCTTCATTTCCTTGGCTACGTGTCCGAATATGACTCTATTTCCAGTTTGCCAGTCCACGTGGCTTGAAGTTGGTTGTCTCCTCTCTGACATGTTGTGTCGTTCCATCTCATCATTGTTCAGCTGCCAGCTCCATTATGCTCAAGCACTCCTCCACCTTCAGACAACTACATTCCTGTCACCTTCTCCTTCAAATCAGCCCTATTTTGTTGTTCTATGACAGAAACAGCTTTCTTCTCATATCCCCTAGCTGTCGTTCTTAATATTTTGAAAATTATCGTCATATATCCTGTACCTTCAACCAAAATCTTAGGGTCGGTAGAAATCTATTATTGCAGCCTCAGACTTTGAGTTTTGTATACTTGAGAAACAACAATTGAAGGGTTTCCTCATGAACTGTCATGAGACCTCCACATATGCCCCCTATCTTCAGGAAGAAATCCATCTTCCGATTGGTGTATGGAACATCTTCCACCCCAATCCACTCCTCAAAATGGGCCATGCACGAGCCTAACCCTTGCATCTGGTCATTCCATGCCACCGCTTTAATCTCCAATGGGAAAGATGTAGATACAATTCTCCTTTTTTTTCCCCAATCTTTACACCATAGCATTGTGTTGTCCTCTGTCCTTAGTGATAAGAATGCATGTTTTCCTGTCGTTTCTGCCACTTTTCGTTGTAACTCTGGCCAGGGTATACTTGGTGAGCTCCTCGTCACTATGACTGCTAGTTCCACTTCCTTAGGTAGCCTAGCCATTACCTTTCTATCTTTCAGTATGATCGTCACTCTCTCTCTTCTCCTACTATTCTCATGCTTCTTGAGAAAGGTCCAAATTTGTTCAACATAACTTCAAAGAACACTACTGCACACTTGTCTCTCTTTGTCCATTTGTTATTCCTTCCTACTTTTCTGTGTCCCGTGGTGAGCAGCCACTTGGCTGCATTGATCCTCATCTGAATCATAAAGGTTCTCCTTCGTATTTCCTCCTTAACCATCACTAAATGACGAACTTCCTCATATCTTGGTGTGAATCGTTTCGTCCCAACTATAAACGGTAGCCCAGCCATAAGTTGCAGATCTTTACAGACAGGTCTCCCAACTCTTACTATTACCCTATATCAATAATTATCCATCCACCATGGCACCAAAATAACAAATTACATGCCAAGTATTTGATCCTATTCCAACTAATAATAACATCAAAAATTCCAAAGTTCTTCCAAAACGTCAAATTTACCATTAACTATTGATTTAGTTTTATCCATTAACGAAGTATCAATGCTACATAAGGGATAAGCCATATGCCCACAACGTATCTTGTTTAATTTTTATTGTGGTTAGAAGTCATCAAATTCAAATTAGAAACAGTTTTTCTATAATGAGAAGGGTAAGCAATGACTAAAACTAAGAACTAGCACAAAGAAAATTGAAGACTTGCAACCCCTCTACCATTGCACACATTCCCCAAAGTTGCAATTGAGGAGTCTTGCACACAAAACAATTGTGCAAAGTTAAGAACATTAAAGTCTTTAGAAAATAAAATTAATAATAAGGTAGATGCCCAAAAAAAAAGAAGAAACTGGGTTAAATTTATTTTTAGCATGATTACCTATAAAACGACTTGACTTTGGTATTTTAGACATCAATGTATTACCATTACTGTATTAACCACCAACATATAAATGTTAAATCTCCATAGAGACTTACCAAAATGAGAAGTTTGCTATAAATTTTTTAAATTCATGATTTTCTAAAGTGCATGGGGTTCCCAATGCAGCAATACCCACTATGGAGATATTACCATTAGATATCATGACCTAATAGTTAGAGTTGTTAGCCTTGCTACTTCTAATATTCTCCCACACATGCAGTCTCATCATGCACATGGAGGAACATAGGGAAGATGCAAGCATGCAAATGTCAATCAGACTTAACCAAAAACTTCTCACAAAACTAAAGCTTTAGTACCATGTTAGATACCACTTGAACTTAACGTTAAAGTTGACATGTGAAGGACCAAACAATATATATCAAACCATCATTAAACTTTCGGAAAAAATAAAATAAAATAACCTCATTGACAAGCATTTTCATAGAGGAATTTTGTGCTCTCCAAATCATAATTGGGCAATCTTTGTAAATAGTCAAGTGATTTAAGAAAAAAAATAGAAAAGAAAAGAAAGGAAGAAAAGAAAACACTTCTTTCAATTTTCCATCAGTGAGGCTTGACTATTGCCAATCAATGCCTTGATTTATTACCCTATTTTTTATCAACTACATGATAACCCCCTAGGTGTCTTCAATTCTTCAACTCCATGGATACCAAATCACGTCAATGTGTTCATTTATGCTGAGAAAATGTCGTGAATGTATTCAAAGTGTCCAGAAGCAAGAAATTAGAGTTGACAAACTTGCCTTGAATGCATGACTGTTGTCACTATCAACAATCAAAAAAAGCGGCCTTCTTGTGAATGGGATTAAGTCCAAAGGATAAAGACAGTTGAAACCTGCAAAGAAAAAGGAAAAATAGAAACAGAAGATGGACCTTTAGATAGTGGTCAACAAGGATCAAAATCTAATAACAAGAATTTTTTCACCCAAAAAAAAAAAAAAGAAAAAAAAGAAAGGAAAGACTTGTTAAAGAGAAAAATTAACTATAATGACATAGGACCCACATGCCTAACTTAATGTAAACTAAGTTCAGTAAGACAAGAAGTAGACTGCATTTAAATAAACAATAGATGAAATAGACAAGTGTGGGAGAACTTGCTCAAATTAGTAAGACTAAAAACACTTAACATACCTATTTTTGTAGAATCCAAAATTTTAAAATAAAAATCAATTAGAATTACAGCGGCTAAAGAAGTCATATGTGAAGTTGCAACATTATGACAAGAGTAGCATCAATGAGTCAAACTAGCTGTACCTTTGGTAAAAGTAATAAAATCAATCAAATAAATTTTCCATTATATGCTTTAATTCAGAGAGTAAGAATTTTCTTTTTTCTTCTTTTCAAAAACAAGAAAGTTTAAAATATTTTAAAAGCTCTTTAAAAAAAACTGATTTGATTAAGCATTCTTAAAAATTAATCTGGATACATACTGACATAGATATAAAGCCCCAACAAAAGTAAGTGAAATAATCAAGAGTTTTCTGTCAATTTCAAGTATGCAATTACTACAAATAAGACATTTGAAAGTCATTCCCAGTTTTCATCAGTACTTTTACAAGCAACGTTTTACTGCCAAATAAAAATGTTTTCTTCTATTGCATCATAAATTTGTCCAGCAACTAAGATATACCTCCTCCATGAGGACCCATCCACAAGAAACCTGACTGTTTGATCTCTTGAATTCCTCTCTGGGACCTTACAGGCAAACTAGTGTCCACATCAGAGGACACTACAACAGATTGTAAGCCCCCTACGATGCTTTCAGTTGACTTTACGTGAGTACCAGGACTTGATGGCACATGACTAACCTGCCCACCTTTTCCTGAAGACATTCCAATAGTACAAAAGCTAGGAGTATGAGAATTTTAAAATTCTTAATAGAAGAAAATGGAAAGCAAATAAACAAAAGAATCATGACCTGATGCCGATAGGTATATTAGAATAATGCCATCAGGAGGGAGCTCCTCACATAAAGCAGCTAGAACCTGCAGAAAGAACAAGTAGGCACTTGATTAATAAATTGTAAAAATAGAATCACAAATTCGCAATCTACACAAACCATTTCTTTTATTAAATTGTTATTTACTCTTTTTTTCCATCAGCCTTTCTATGAGTTGTTCATATCTTTTAGAGAAACATCATTCATCGATATTATTTCAGTGCAGCAGGGAACTTTTAATCAAAAGAAAATGAGAAAAAATACAACTTTCATAGAGAGACACAATCTCTTATCATAAGGTGCAAATAGATATCACTGTATAATGTTTTCTTTTCACCTTTGCATGACCCATCGGCCAATTTTCCATCTATTAATTGTCACTTTCTTTAAGGAAGTTGAGAGTAAAACCGTCATTACACTATCACGGAGCAGAATGCCAGAATTCAGACAAATTGTCAAGTCTCCAATGTCAGCATCTGTAAGCGCATTAAGAACATAACAAACTAAAAAATTAGACCTCTCTTATCCGTAATATTTGACACAATCACCCACCCTAATTGATGATAATTTTCATCACGTCTCCAAATCATTTTAGTTGATTCTTTTTCACTTTATCTCTGAAAGGGCTATTATATATTTTTCAAGGAAACTGAGTTTACAATAAAAACTCAAGAATATATATATATACCCCTAGGACAATTTACAAGTTGCTACCAACATATATGCTAAAAAGTATGACTTTTCTCAAACTTGGCAAGCCAGCAACTCCTTTCTCTTAAGAACCCTGCTGTTCCTTTGTTTCCAGATGCCCCACACCAACGCCAAGCATGCTACAATTGTTTCTAACTACTGCTACCATCTTTTCTCCAATGCATGCATTTCTAATTTTACCCACCAATTTCTTGCCATATGCCCATCTTAACATGTGCATTCTTGCAACATCTATTTGTGCTTTTTTTTCTTATGCCTAATATATTATTGCATGAAGCATAGTTGGCCTAGTAGTTAATTTATAAAATTTTTCTTTTACTTTAGAAACAATCATATAGTATTCTAAAAGCACTCCATTTAACTGAAACAGCTTCCGTTTTATACTAACATTATCTCTTATTAACCAATAAATTCAGTTCAATACAATATAAAAGTCATTATATGCACATAATAACAGTAAACTGCCAAGTAGGTGAAAAGAAGAAACTCTTCTTCACATACTTTCACTGGTGGTCTTTAACCTTTTTTCCCCATTTATGGTTGATCTTCATTATATGTGCTAAAAGTAAATACAATCAGGTACTTGACTGTAACCTTTTTTATAAACGAAAGCATTTTAGACTATTTGTGTATTTATTGCTCAAAGATGGTAGACATGACAACACTCTTAATGCAGGTACAAAAGGGAATCTAGAAATGAAATTAGATTATTATACAACTTGAAACATGGAAACGAAAAAGATTTGCTCATAGGATTTATCAATTTGAAACAAATGCTTTTTACAAATATGAAGACATGAAAGGACTTAGCAAAACATGCCTTTTTGATAGAAGATTTGCACACATCATCCCTAGTTGCTTAAAATGGCTAATTAGGCCAACCTTATGTTCCCACTATCCTTTTCTAATCTCTTCCTTTCA
>JAJIYU010015430.1:0-12681 GCA_030144865.1 Tinospora cordifolia
CCTTTCCAAGCTTGCTTCAACTCAAATCCACCCTTGTTGATGTTATTCTCGACGGATCTGAGCTTGAAGACGGTAGATAATGGTTTGAAGGGGCTCAAACCACCCTTAGAATTCAATAAAACACTTAGAAAATGAAACAAACGAGCTAGGAGAGAGTTAGAGAAGAAAATCTGTGAGTTGCGGCGGAAAATAACAGATCTAGGGTTTTCTACGCACGCTTTCTTTATATAGAAACGACGAATGACCGCGGTCACTGTGTGATTACCGCGGTCGACAGAACGTTGTGCATCCTCCATTTCTTGGTTTTTCGTATGATGGCCGCGATCACCATTTCACGGACCGCGGTCACCAGATGAATTTTTCCTGTTCATTTCTAGGTTTCTATGGCGATGACCGCAGTCACTATATGACTGATTGCAGTCACCAGAGTGGTGTTCTTTCCTTCTTTTCTGGGTTTCTCCTGCACTGACCGCAGTCACTATAGGATGACCGTGGTCACTAGAATGAAATCTCTGGTGTTGAGTGTCTTTCTTCGCCATTTCTCGTGCTTCTCGGATTGGTTTCACTCTTACACGTATTTAGACTTATGATACATGGTTATCGGGTCTTTTTGGCCATTTTGATTCTTTTATTGAGTCGTTATTCCACTTTTGCCATTAACTAGCGACGTGGACGTCTCATAGACTTTCAGGGTATTACAATGAACAATCTGAAAATCAAATCATGAAACAACCATAATCATGCATCATTCTTTGAAATAAAGCCTAAGCATGATACTAAACACAGCATGGACATTATGAATGCATAAATTCGAACAAGGATAAAATTTGAAATTGAAATGTATTTTAGAATACTAGAACTGAAATTATTTTGATTTCAAAAGCCAAACAACTAATGAACATGCTAGTAATTCGAATAAGAAAAAGGGGCGTTAGAGAAATCACTTCCACCTTAAAAAATAAATCTTTTCTGCATACTTTTGAAATCTGGTAGAGTTCCGCTACTCCAAGCTTCTAAACACTCAAGAACTCTCAAGATTACTCAAGAACTGTTCAAGATTACTTAAGAACTAAGGGGATTGCCAAGAAGAAGGCCAGAGAGACTCAAGAGTGACTAATATACTCCTGATTTGGGATGAAAAGAATGAGAGTACTAGGGTCCTTTATATAGGTTTAGGGGAGTGAAATTTAGTAATTTTGGGTGGCAAGTCCAAAGGCAACTTTCTAATTTTCTCTTGCATATAAATTAGCAAGATCAATTATTTAAAGTTTATTATTATTATTATTATTATTATTATTATTATTATTATTATTATTATTATTATTATTATTATTATTATTATTATTATTATTACTACTACTACTACTATTATTTTGGCTTGATCAAGATAAAGATCAATTTTATCTTGATTTTTATTTTGGTTTTCTTTTCGAGTAGTGTGCTACCAAATTTATATATATATATATTTCGGGCGGTGTGCCCATATTTTGTTTTTCTTTTTCTTTTTGCTCACTATATTTTACTAATATAAACTATACCTATACAGATATTTAATTGCTAATTTTTACATTCCATATATTGCTATTTTTTTTTCAACCTATGTTTATATAATATAAACTTGCTAATACTTCTATATTTTTATTTTGAGATTTTCTTTATTTTTAGTATTTAAATTTCTTATTATTTATATTATCCGAATTTTCTAAAATTTTCTAATCTCTAATTTATATTTCTATTCTATTTCAACTGTCAATTAAATTATAAATTCTATATATTTTGTTTTCATTTTTTTGTGATGTATTAAATCCAAATCAACTAGCTAATTAGATAATTTACTTAAATAACTGATTAATAATATTTTTTACTTTTACTGTTGTAACCCATAAATGTATAACTTGTTAATCATGGTTTATTAATTAATTTAACTAATAAATTTTCATTTCTATTGTCTTGAATATATATATATATTTTCAAATAAGCTACACAATAAATTACGCCTAAGTTTTCACATAATATATTTTAATATATGTATTAAATAAACTTACTAATTTTCTTGCATTCAATAATATCATTTAATTTATTAAATAAATTTACTGATTATTTAATGTACTAAATAATCTTACTAATCTTGCTCTAATAGATTTAATAAACCGTATATAATAAACCTTGGAATAAAATTTCTTATTTTCATCTTATATTTTTATTTTATTTTTTTCAATTAGGCTACAAATTAAAATTATGCCCAGATTTTGTATTAAATATTGTTTAAATTATTTTTATTTTTTTAGAGACCTACTTAAATGTCCATTTTTATAATTAACTCTACTTATTTGGCATTTTTATTTGAATATCAAATGAAGACTTTATTTGCCTATTTTATTTTATACCTATTGCTATTTTTCTTGCCAACTTTCTATTTCTTTAGTGACTCTGTGAATTAACCAATTTTCTTGAAATTAGTATATAATAAGTTTTTTTTTAATAAGGTTTCTTATTTTTATTTCTCTTATATATTTTTATACTCCAATATTTCAGATATTTCATATTATTTTCCATTTTTGGGTAACTTTTCTAATTTTATTTTATTATATCCCCATAACATATTATTTCTTATTTGCTAACCCATAATTTGCACCCAAAAATTTCTTAAAATTTTTAAAATTAATTCACTTAACTTATTTCATTTAATTTCATTAAACTTATTTATTTTTAATTATTTGACAAAAATCTAGGGTATTACACAACAGAACCAGGGTAGAGTCCACAAACAACTTGCTTAGAGAGAAGGAGCTTGCTACAGCTATGCACAAAAGGGGCATCTTGCCAAGGACTGTAAGAACTAGGGACCATAGACACAAATCCAATGGTAGAATAATGGTTAGGGCAAGAATCGAGGTGGACATGGATAGCAGCAACCACAATAGGAGCAACCCCAACAATTGCAGCGACAACAACAGTAGGGCAAACAGAATCAGGCTCGAGTGTTTGCTAATGAGGATGGACAGGCAGACCCAGCTCCAATTGTCGAAGGTACATTTCTACTATTTATTGTTGCTGTTAAGATCTTGTTTGATTGGGTGTCACTAAGTCATTTGCAATACCTCATAATTTTGTCAAATAACTTAAAAATAAATAAAGCCGACAAGCAAGTAAAGGTTTCTTAGGACTCTTGGGTAAAAATTATGCAGGAAAAATGAGAAATAAGATTTATTGAGAAAGATTCTAAAGTAATTGGAGGAAAATGAAATCTTATTATTAGGATGATCTAATAAATGATATAAGGTAAGTAGAATTATTAAATATTATTTGTAAAAGAATTATTATGTAATTATGCATATAATATAACAATTATGGAGTTAATTATCAAATATAAAGTAAGTAGAGTGAATTATATATATATATATATATATATATATATAATTATTTTTACCTCTCTGAAAATAAAAATATGAAATGAAGAAATGAAAAATATAGAGAAATATGGATTATTAATTATTGGCAATAAAAATATCAAAAAATTAGAAAAATATCTAATAAATACAATATTAAAGAAGTAGAAAGGGAAGAATATTAGGGAGATTTAATAAAATAGAAGAATGTGTGCAATAAACCATATATATATATATATATATATATATATATATACATACATACATATATATTAGAAAGTGAAATGGAGTTTATCATTAGCAAATTCCGGATGATATAAACTTTAGAAAGTAATTTTACGCCAGGCTGGGAGAATAAGAAAGAGCTTTGATATGGTGGAGGTGGCTGACTTGCCTCTCCGGGAATGTTCGAGATGGGGTGCGCGGAGCCGGAGCCCGGCATGTTCGCCCGCTGGGCCGAGTGTTCGCCCACTTCAGAGTCTGAGCCTTTAGATAACATGCAACGACCAGAAACACGCATCCAAAGACCAGAAACACGCAATCCACACGATCTACGATCCAACGACCACGATCAAGTCTGCGCCGAACACACGGATGCACCGAATCACCATGATCCAATGGTCCATGATCGATCTGCCCGATCTGACCTATCGCAATCAATGCCGCACCAACGCGCGGATGCACCGAATCACCGTGATCCAACGGCCCACGATCGATTCGTCCAATCCAACGGTGCATAACGCAGGCGCGGTTCATTGATTGTGAACGAAGATCCACGTGCTGTACCGAGGATTATTCAAGAGTCCAGATCAAAAGCTCTGAAAATAAAATAGGAAAATAATTGAAAAAATGGTTTCTAAAATCTGAAAATTGGTTTCTAAATTCCAAAAAAAATTATTCAAATACACTTGTTATTTTCCTATACTTGGGAGGCAAGAAATTTTAAAGAATTGGCAAGTTTTCTACAAGGAGAACACCACAAACTTACCATTCTATACCGTTTTGAACTCTATATAAACCCCCCATGCTCACAATTCCTCTCATCCCAAGAAACAAGAGTTGAGATTTTCTCTTGTTCTTTAAGCCCTCTTCTTGGCACCTCTTCTCACCTTTATTTTTCCTCTTGTGTGTGAGAAGTTCTTGGTTTGGGGATTTATCTTGAGTGATTTTCTTGGCGCTTGTATGTTGGAAACTCTTGCTTAAACTTTGGGGAGAAAGCATCATAAGGTGGAAGTGGTTTCTTGAACATCCCTTTTTCTTATTTGAATTACTAGCATGTTTATTGTTTGTATGGCTTTTGAAATCAAAAATAATTTTAGTTCTAGTATTCTAAAATATATTTCAATTTCAGATTTGATTTTTGTTTGGACTTATGCATTCATAATATTCATGTCATGTTTAGTATCATGCTTAGGCTTTATTTCAAATAATGATGCATGATTATGGTTGTTTCATGATTTGATTTTCAGATTGTTCGTATTCCAAATTTTATTGATCTTAGTTTCATGTTCTAAAGTTTAATTGATGATTTAAGATTTAACAAAGGAAGATGGTGAAAATAACCACGTACCATCATAGCAAACATGTGGGGTTGCTATGGACATTCTTTTCATATGATTAGTTCATATAATTTTAAGACCAAAGTACTTGGTTGGTGGGTAAGTTCCATTAAGTCCAAATGTCCAATGAAATTGGCTAAGAAACACTATATTTTACTCTAAGGAGGTACTCTATTAAGAATATTAAGGACTTAAAAACCCTTTTGGTCTAAAGTTTCAACTTTAAACAAAGGGATGCTTGAAACACCTAATGTATTTAAGTTTTTGAAATATGAATGTGTTATTGGTTTGAATTGAAAAAATGGTTGTTTGACAAAGATCCACTGAGCTTTGTGTTCATCCCTTCCTCTTTTTTTTTCAGAAAATTAAATTATGAAGACCATGAAATTTGGACAATTTCTATTTTAGCAAGTTTCTATTTTTTTTAAAGTTTTCTTTTAATGTAAGGGCATGTTGCCCAATTTTGAATAAGTCTTCCGCTGAAATTTAATTTTTATTTTAAAGGTTATAAATTTCTTTTGATCAACAATGTAATAGTTTACTTTTACATTAAAAAGTTATGTATTTTCCTTTTTATGAATAAAGGAGTTCAGTTTTTCTTTATCTTTAATTGCCTTGATTTTATTAAGTGAAAAATTTGTATTCTTGAATTTACTCTAAGGCATGAGGTAATGAAAAATAGAAAGTCAAGTGTGTGTCACTTGTAAAGTAACATGGACCCAACTCGCCAAATGGTTAAGTCAACTGTCAAAGAATGGTGGTTATGTCCAATACTCAAAGAATGTGGAAGTTGGGGTGTTACAAGTGTGGTATTAGAGCCTAGGCTTTAGGTGCCTTGGGCTTAAAATGGAAAATCAAGCCTAAACAAGTGTTGATTAGGCTTGAAATAGAGAATCAAACATTAGTTGCTTGACAAGATTTAGAAACCCAAATTAGAGCTTCATATTGAATTGAATTAAAATTTTAGTGCCCTACCTTCTATTTTTTAAAATTGAAAAATGTTTTAGAAAATGTTTTCAAAAAGGAAAAATATATTTTGAAATGTTTTGTTTGGATACAAATACTACAAGTTGAGCTGATAGTGTGTAAGCCTTGTCCCGAGTAAAGCTAAACATTGGAAGGGAGATGGGTTATCCCGCCCTAGAAAGTGTGGTTGCTAAGCAGACTTCGGTATCGCTGCCCGATCTTGAGGTTGTCCCACCTACTTATATGAGTAGTCGGAGTTGAAGAACACTCGTATTTTCTATAAAAGAAAAATTAGAAAATTAGGGCAAGAAAATGAATAGAAGTCGAAAAAGATGCCAAACAAATATGGTATCTTGACTAGACAGAGGTTTTGAGTCAACTAGATTGAACCCTAGGTCCAGAGAAAGACCCTAGGAAGAAACGTGGTGTAGCCAGGGGTGGCATAGTGGATCAAAAGCATAAATCTCTAGGGCATAGGCTAGAGATGGAAACTTGTGTGAAAACAAAAGATTGTTTTATCAGGACACGAGACTGGGAAGCTTCTGTATCTTTTGGTTTCTATGTAGTATGAGATGCATAAGAATTTGGGGGTATGGAGCAAGCCTAGACTCGAAGAATGATGAACCATGTATGGTGAATGATCGGTAACTCTGCAAAACGAGTTTCTCTATGCTCATTGGTGTGGACGGTGGAGTATAGTAGGCTTGGAAACCTTAGTTATTGAGCAATTTGCGAAATTATTTGGGTGTGACTCTGTTTTGGGTGAAAACCTAAGTGGAAGGGGTCGAGTGGTATGGGACACTTAAACCTAAAAGCTTAGGTGGAAGCTTGGAACCTTGTTGTGCTAGCTTGATCGTATGATTGTGTGATATGCATGCTTTATTCTTTATTTGCTTTAAGACCAAGTCCTGTACCCATGCATGAAAAAAAAAAACCTAGAAGAAAAACCTTTAGGCCACTAAACAAATCGAGAACCTAGAGACCTAGAGACATGAATCTAAAGTCATGATAGTACTAACATCTGATGAGGCAAATACTGACAAGGTGTTAAATTTGTAGACAATGGTTGGAATAAGAAAGTACACTACTCGATCCACCGCCTCTGATGAGACTGAACAACGGAAACAAGAACTACCTGTTGGAATGGAGGCGCGGATGGAGGCCACGATGAATGAGATGTCGCAGAGGGGCTGGATCAACTATTGAGGGTACTTCACAGATAATCTCTTAGGTGGCACCACAACCTCATGTACCTGAACTTACCCGGGTTCAACAGCCAGTACCTATGGCCCAAGATCCCGAACGTCAGAAGGCTTAGGAAGGTTTGGAGGATGAGAAACAGAGGAAAATGCTGATAGAGCTACATAAGGTCCACCCTCCTTCATTTGATGGTATTACAGACTGCATCTTGGCAGACCACTGGTACCATTAAATGGAGGAAATTCTCAATGTACTGAAGGTAATTGGGTCAAGACGGGTGGCACTGGCCATGCACCACTTCAAAGGACCAGCCAAGAGCTGGTGGCGAATGATAAGGATGGACCCTAATACAGATGTTGATGCCATGAGCTGGGAAAACTTCGCATAGATCTTTTATGCAAATTTTTTTTCCAGAAGCAACCTTAAGCAAGCTACAGAAGGACTTTGTTCGACTGAATCAAAAGGACATGACTATTGCTGAATATGAAATGAAGTTCACAGAAATGGCCAAGTTCTCACCAGATCTGATCAGGGAGGAGAAAAAGAAGGCCAACTGGTTCACATAAGGTCTCAAGATGGAGATTCGAAAGATAGTGAAGACTTTGGGCCTAAAGACTTACAAGGATGTTGTAGAAAAGGCCCTAACTCTAGAGCAAGAACTCTACTTGGAACAAAAGTTGACGGGGAAGAATAAGAGGCCCGAGAATGAAAATAATCAAGGGGCTCAAAAGATAAGTAAGAGTGGTGGGAACGCACCACAGAAATAGGGACAGAACAAAGATGAGGCAAGGGAGCAGGCTAAGAGGTTGGGATTGTGCTTCTTATGCAGAAAGAGGGGGCATCTTGCTAAAAACTGCCCAACAGCATCAGCTCAGGCTTCCCAACGACAGCACCAATAGAATACCCAGGGAGGAGGTCAGACTAGGCATCCTCAAGCTAGATAGAATCAGAATGCCAATCAAGGGCAAAACCAAAGCTGTGGTCAGAAACAGGCTAGAGTATTCGCAGTTGAGGCCTAGGAAGACCAAGTCCCTGCAATGGAAAGTACATTCCTTTTATTCAATGTTGCTGTAAAACTATTGTTTGACTCGGGTGCCTTTAAATCTTTTATTTCTGAAGAACTAGCTGATAGGTTACAACTTGTGATGAAAACACTACTTGTAACTTTGAATATGTCGACACCAATAAGAACTACTGTGACTTGAAAAAGAATTTGTAATTGTGACCTAATGTTTGGGGATAAACTCTTAACAGTTGACCTATGTACTTTACATTTTTATGGATATGATGTGATCTTGGGGATGCATTGGTTAAACCAGTACCAAGCCCAGATAGATTGTCCTAAAAGACGAGTGACCATAACCCAACCTTCTAGGAAAACCTATAAAATCAATGAAGATATGTGAAAACTATCGATGAATCCAACAATAGCCATGTTGACTTGCTTAAGAATGAAGGATGAGTTGAGGAACTCTCTGAAGAAGGGCTTATGGAACTGAAGAGGATACAAGACCTAGCAGTGGTTAGTGAGTATGAGGATGTGTTCATAGATGACTTACTTGGACTACCGCCTGCTAGAGAGATAGAGTTCAAGATTGAACTTCACCTTGGAACCAACCCTATAGCAATACCTCCTTATAAAATGGCACTGGTAGAACTAATTGAGTTAAAGTCACAACTCAATGAACTCTGGGAGAAAGGGTTCGTTAGGCCGAGTAAATCACCTTCGGGAGCTTTGGTGTTTTTCATGAAGAAGAAGGATGGTTCTATGAGACTTTGTGTCGATTATCGAAAGTTAAACCAAGCTATGGTGAAGAATAACTACCCTCTACCAAGGATTGATGACCTATTCGATCAATTGAGAGGAGCCACTAATTTCTCCAAGATTGACCTTAGGTCGGGTTATCATCAGCTGAGAATCAGGGAGTCCGACATATACAAGACTGCCTTCAGGACAAGAAATGGACACTTCGTGTTCACCATGATGTCATTTGGTTTGACCAATGCCCTGGTAACATTCATGGACTTGATGAACTGAGTGTTTCGGTAGTATCTTGATGGGCACTTCGTGTTCACCATGATGTCATTTGGTTTGACCAATGCCCTGGTAGCATTCATGGACTTGATGAACTGAGTGTTTCGGTAGTATCTTGACCAGTTTGTGGTAGTATTCATAGATGACATCCTAATCTACTCCAAGTCAGAGGCTGAACACTTAGAATACTTGTAGATAGTGTTGGAAACACTCAAAAGGCATCAATTATATGCCAAGTTTAGCAAATGTGAGTTCTGGATGAAGGCGGTCAAGTTCCTTGGCCACGTAGTGTCAACAGAAGGCATCTCTGTAGATCTAGAGAAAGTGGAAGCGATTATGAATTGGAAGCAACCTAAGACAGTCATAGAGATCAGGAGTTTCTTAGGCCTAGCTGGGTACTATAGAAGGTTCATCCAAGATTTCTCCAAACTAGCAAAACCTATGACCATGGTGACCAAGAAGGGAGTTAAGTTCGATTGGAATGAGAAGTGTGAACAATCATTCCAAGAACTAAAGAAGAGATTGACCAAGGCCCCTATCCTAATCACTTCAATCCATGGTGTAACCTATACCCTCTATACTTATGCTTTGCTAAGTGGACTTGGAGCAGTGTTGATGAAGGAAAGACAAGTCGTCGCTTACGTTTTGTGACAACTAAAGGTCAACTAAAGGTCAATGAGAAGAATTACCCTACTCATGACCTAGAACTAGCACCCATTGTGTTTGCCCTGAAGATTTGGAGACACTACCTTTATGGTGAGAAATTTGATCTATTTTTAGATCACAAGAGCTTGAAGTATATTTACACCCAGAAGGAGTTAAACCTGAGGCAACGGAGATGGATGGAGTTCTTGAAAGACTATGATTTTCAACTAAACTACCATCTGGGAAAGGCCAATATAGTAGCTGATGCCTTGAGTAGGGAAGTTCAACAAGCAGGAGGAAGAGAAAGGTCGGATGTACTAGTTGATTGATGACTTTAAGCTGGGTGTGACTATAAATGAAAAACAAGCCTACCTCTACACTATGTCTTGCCAACCAGCAAATCTTCTGCACCAGATCAGGGATGAACAAAAGCAAGATAAATGGCTTACCAGTCTGATCGAATGAGTTACACAAGGCAAGCATACTAACTTTAGGCTAGATGTTGAGAATATCCTAAGGCTCAAGGAAAGGATATGTGTACCTCAGCAAGGATAGAGCAAGCAAGTTATACTTGATAAAGCTCATCAGACTATGTATACCATGCACCCAAGCGAGGATAAGATATACCAGAACCTTAGGAAAACCTACTAGTCGAGAGGGATGAAGAGGGATGTAGCTAAGCATGTCTCTAAGTGCTTCACATGTCAACAAGTGAAAACAGAACACCAGAAACCCTCTAGAATGTTACAACCACTCCCTATCCCTAAATGGAAGTGGGATAACATTGCTATGGACTTTGTTAGTGGTTTACCCAAAAACCAAAAAGGAGAAGACACTGTTTGGGTGATTGTGGATCGCCTCACAAAAGTGGCTCATTTCCTGCCAATCAAATCCACAGACTAAGTCAGTAAGCTGGGAGAAATCTATGTGAAAGAAATTGTCAGACTTCATGGTGTACCCAAGACTATTGTGTCTGATAGAGATGCTCGTTTTACTTCATAGTTCTAGCAGAGTCTCCAGAAGGAGATGGGTACTAAGCTCACCATGAATACAACCTTTCACCCTCAGATGGATGGTTAGTCTGAAAGAGTTATCTAGATTTTGGAGGATATGTTGAGGTCTAGTGTTTTAAACTTCAAGGAGAACTGAAGCAAGTATTTACACTTGGCAGAGTTTGCCTATAACAACAGTTACCAGGCAAGCATAATGATGGCTACATTTGAGGCTCTCTATGGGAGACCTTGCAGATCATCTGCTTGTTGGGCTGAACTTGATCATGTATTAACTCGGCGAGACTTGATGAAAGAGATGAACAACCAAGTCAAGTTAATACAAAGGAGACTGACTACTGCACAGAGTCGTCATAAGAGTTATGCTGACAAGAGAAGAAGACCACTAGAGTTTCAAGCTGGGGACAAAGTATTTCTGAGGGTCAGTCCTCAAAAGGGCATCAAAAGGTTCGAATTTAAAGGAAAGTTATCTCCAAGGTTTTTAGGACCCTTTGAAATACTTAGAAGAATCAGAGAATGTGCTTACGAGTTGGATCTAACAAGTCGGATGACTTCAGCTCATAACGTATTGCATGTCTCCATGTTGAGAAAGTACGAACCTAACCCTTCCCACATCATCCATTGGGAGAAAGTGAACATTCAGGAGGACCTACGAGGAAATAGCGATTAGAATCTTTTATCACAAGGTACAGAATCTGAGAACTAAGGATATTCCATTAGTTAAGGTACTGTGGAAGCATCACAAAATGGAAGAGGCTATGTAACACCCCGATCTTCGACCGAACCTCCGTTCACGTGTTATATCACATGTGGATCGTTGTCCGATGAAAATCTAAATGCTACGTTAAGTTTCATTCAGTAAAAATCTTTTCTTCAAAATCAAATTCATAAACTTTTAGTTCTTAAGTAAATGTCTGGACAATCTCACATACAAAACCAATTAATCAATTCTATTCATTGAGACGTTCGCAAGGTTCCTCAAAATAAACCATCATTAATGCAGCGAAAAATACTTTAAAACTATTCATTCGAACCAAAATCGTTAAACAAGTAAAACCATTTAAATATAAAAGAATCAAAGTTAAACCAATGTAAACACCTTAAAACAATCTAATATTATACAAAAAACATAATTTCCCAGTCACCTATCCCTGACGACCTCCCCACGAGTGTCCAATCTGAGTGCGAGTCTTCTGACGTGGTTAATATGTCTTATGTCCAAGTATACCTGAAAAATATAATGGGTGAGCTCGAAAGCACAGTGGATCATTCCTACACATCACGGGCATTATACAGACCCCAATCCAAAACATTACAAATACTTTCAAACATTAAGCGTTTCAAACATTCATTTAATTTTGGTCGAAGTCAACACCGAAAGAGGATTGAGATGCCTCTCGGTATTCCCTGTGATCCAATCCAATCATAATCATAGAGGCCTCAGGTGGTACCATTTAAAATCAATCATAACTCAGTATCACAATCCAAGATAGGGTACTTATCTAGACTCGTACTGTCTCTCAAAGACTTCGAGCTGTCGCAGGCAGCTCAGGGTGGGAATACCTACGATCCACCTTGCGGCTCGTCAATCGCACCGATACGTGGATTCTTATTAAACCATTGTCTTATTTTTGTTTTACAAACGATTTCAATCACATCAAGCATAATACAATTTACCAGAACGTATAATCCACTATACTAGCAAATTCACCTGATAAAGTGCATAAATAAACAATGGAATCTAGATACACAGTTGCCTAATCATACATGCCATAATTTAGTGAATCTAATTGCAAGATCATGTCATAACTAATATGCATGGATTAACAGTTTATCACACAATACACATCATTCAAGGAAGTCAAACAATTTCAATA
>JAJIYU010015431.1:0-12670 GCA_030144865.1 Tinospora cordifolia
AAACCTTCCTCAAATATATTAAAATAAAATAAACTTGAAATAATACCTTCAACTTAGGGAGAAAAAAATCACTAAGAATAACTAAAACAATTCCCTTTTTTTTAACGCCACTAAAGGTGGAGGAGAACACTGCAATGTTAGAAGCACTAGGATAGTAGGATTTACAACCAGTCTGCCTATTTCATGTCATGTAGTATTTAAAATTCTAATTAAATCAATACTGGAAACTACTCAACCAAAACACAAAAAGAAGTGCTCCGCTAGCTCTTCTACATTAAATTCTAACTAAATTCCTTTTGCAAATTTACAAAATAGAATAAAATTATTTTTATAAAATATATTAGGATGAAATTGAATTAAATTAAATAGCAAAAAAAAAAAAGATAAAATAGTTTGAAGTTCAATGCAATATAAGATAATTACAGAAAGCAATTTGATGCAGCATATAATAAGTTTAAAATTACAACGATTCATAACAATTTAATTCAAGTTAAAAAAAAAACCATTAAATTTTATTGTGTCAAGATTTAGTGTACCCATAGCTATTAAAAAAAAAAAAAAAGAAACCATTAATGTTGCAATGAAACCATTGATTTCATTGTCTCGGGTTGTGTTATGGTAACCTAGCTATATAGCTTCTCCTTGGAGAGGGTATTCTTTGGTATACTTTTGGATATATACTTCGAGTCATTTTTAGAACTCTCTTTCTAGAAATTTATGAACTCTCTAGTCCCAAACTTCCAATCTTCTTCCTTAAACATAAAAGAATGGGCCATAAAAGGGAAGAACTAATTAAAGAAAGCAATGAGAAGGGACTCAAGAGGACTTTTTTTTAAATAATGTAAAATAAATAAATTATTTTAAAAATATCTAACTGATAAAAGTTATACACAATCTATCCAACTTTCAACAGTACATTGTCACATGTACGTCCACATAGCGGATTTAGATTTTTGTCATGTCCACATATGAAGTCGTCTTTTGAAAAGATGTATTTAGTGTAAATGAGATTTAAACTAAAGTCGTCTTTTCAAAAAACGTCTTTAGTATAAATAAGATTTACATTGAAGTCGTCTTTTCAAAAGACATCTTCAGTGTAAATGGCCCCATTTACCAAGTTTGCAAGCAATCTAGGATGGGTTTTCTCGTGAGACCACTTTCAACAGGTTTTAATTGCCTCTCATGAACACTCGAAAGCGACAAAATAATTTTCTGACCCCCAAATTAAAATTTAGATGCGTCACTTCTTTTTCAACTCTTCAGTCATAATTTTTTATCTTCAAATCTGTGTCTGCTCACTGTGGATCATTCAGGATAGGTTTTCTCACGAGACCACTTCCAGCAGGTTTTAATTGTCTCCCACGAACACCCGGAAGCAATGGAATAACTTTGTGCTGAAAGTGGTCTCATGAAAAAATCTCTCCCAAATTGTCCGCAATGAGCAGACACAGGTTTGAGGTTAAAGAGTTATAACCGAAGAGTAAAAAGAAAAGTGATGCATTCAAATTTTGATCCGGGGGTCAAAAAATTATTCCGTCACTTCTGGTGTTCGGGGGAGTCAATTAAAACATACTGAAAATGGTCCTGCAAGAAAACCCCTTCCAGATTGTCTATAATGAGCAAACACAGGTTTAAGGTTAAAGAGTTATGACCAAAGAGTTAAAAAAAAAGTAACGCATTCAAATTTTGATTTGGGGGTCGAAAAATAATTTTGTCACTTCTAGATGTTCGTAAGAAACAATATTAAAACCTGCTGAAATTGGTCCCACAAAAAAACTGCTCTCGGATTGCCCGCAATGAGCAGACACAGGTTTGAGGTTAAAGAGTTATGATCGAAGAGTTAAAAAAGAAGTGACGCATTCAAATTTTGATCCGGGGGTCAAAAAATTATTTCGTCGCTTTCGAGTGTTCGTAGAAGGCAATTAAAAGTTGTTGGAAGTGGTCCCATAAAAAAACTCCTCCTGAATTGCCCACAAACACGATAAATGGGATCATTTACACTGAAATCGTCTTTTGAAAAGATGCATTCAGTGTAAATGAGATTTGTACTAAAGGCGTCTTTTCAAAAGACGACTTCATACGTAGACATGACAAAAATCTAAATCCGCCACGTGGACTCACATGTGACAATGCACTGTTGAAAGTTGGGTAGATTGTATATAATTTTTATTAGTTAGATATTTTAAAAATAATTTATTTATTTTATATTATTTAAAAAAAAAAAAGAAAAAGTCCCCCAAAAGGAAGCAAAACTAGGAAAAAGAGATTGAAGTAAGGCTTGATGCAGTAAGAAACAATCTCAACCCAAACTTCTAGATGAGGCATAAAAAATGGGCCACAGCGAATTGCTGCTCAAAGTACATTATAGTATACAGTGTAGCAATTTGCAGCTTAAAAGCATTATTATCATTTCCATGTAATCTTTACAACTAAAAATAAATTTGAAAGCTTTGGTTAAATCTTTTATTGTTCTATTTTGCCAGGAAAATGGGAGATGAAAGAACAAATGTTGTGGATAGGTCCACTGCTAAATAATGTAGAAGGATTCTTCAAATAAGAATTATTGTTGTAATGGACCACCGTCTGTAAGTGTAAGTAAGCGTGCGTGATTTCTTCCATTCGACAGTACTCCATTGGAGACCCTTCACTGAGCCTCTTTTAGACTTCAGACACACCAAAAAGCTGACCCAGAAAAGGGGAATTGGGATTTTCAGCTGACCCCCATGAACAAAGCAAGCCCCGATGTTAACATGAGGCGTTCAAGCTAGTTTTTGTCCAGAAGTGAAGGCAGGCCTACAACAAGAGGCTACTAGGAAACCAGAAGAGATCAGGGTTTAGATCCTTCATACTAAAGGGAGACATTAATTGTGAGGTCGAAATTTCTGGCTAGACAACAAAAGTTACAAGAATGGGAATATTGGTTGGCTCCAACATTTGTTTTATTTTATTTTTATTTATTTATTTTGGAGAAGAGACAACATATTTACTTAATGATGGGTTGCTCCAACATAATGTTGCATTTGGAAAGCAGCTGCAACCCATTACAGAGACAGGTCTTCCATGAAGTGGGCAAGAAAATCTAAGGCATTGATAACAAATTTTAACACGTTTACAAAACACCAACAAGGAGAAGGCCGACTCCATTGTCACGAAACGTGTACAGTGCATTGCAACCTTTTACATCTGCAGAGCAGACCGTGCCTTGAGTAGCTGAAGAAAAGGTTGCGGTATTTTATTAGCTCTTTCTATTTACTGAGCAATTTGAAAGGATAAAAATACGAAGATGGTTAGAAGGCAATTCATATACTTTGAAGGATAGCAGTCTAATCTACTCTCTCTATTTCTTTTCTCTCTTTACATCTTTTATCTTTTTTTTTTCGCAGAATAACAAATCAGCATATAAATTTCCAATTTGTTCATCTTCAAGGATGCCATTTCAAGTCTGAAAGCAAAGTCTGAGATTTAGATCAACTCTCAGACACAAACCGATTAATAGATTATGTTGTAAAAAAAACCATTAGTATTGCCTTATGGTCGGTTTGAAATTCCATCACAACAGAAAAGCATCTTAAACTGGTAAAAATAAAAAAAAAAAAGAGAGAAAAGGGAAAATCAATCACCCGGAGGGCACGTGTGTTCTCGCTTTAGTGTGTGTATCAAAGAGAAAAAGCATCCAATTTCCTCGTACTAAGAAAGAAAGTGAAACTGGTATGGTAAGATCATGGGTTTGGCATCTAAGATAAGAATATCTTCATCATCAATTTTATCATTGACATCATTCACTCATTAAACTCTCACTTATTAAATTCTCCCTATAATATTACAAATTTATTAAATTATATTATATGAATCTCAAAATCACATCAATTCACTAAATACACTAATTACAATATTTGATTTATAAATTATATATTTTTTTAATGAATACATATTATTCTCATTATTTAAATTATTTTTATTTTTATTTTATAAATTAAAAAATATATATATTTTAATTTTTAAACGTTATATCTATCTATCTATATAAAATAAATAACTAATTTTAATAAAAAATTATTTTGAATATATAATATACTATATATAAAAAATAAACAAAAATAAAATTTTGCAGTGCACTAAATGCGCTGCAGACTTTAAAATAAAGAAAAAAAAAAAAAGGATGCAAAGCGCTCAGGACGCCCCACAACAGGGCCTCTAGTTGCAGTTACCCTATGGACCAAGAGGACCAAAAGTTCACTATTGCCTAGCATAGATTCTGAAGATTTTCATCAGGTCAATATCCACCTACAAAATCCATCATAAACTCTTATTTCCTATTCCCTATCAAGACCAATTTCATGTATTAAAAACAAGGTTCAATTGACACGTATAAATTGAAAAGGTTGGTACTTGATTTCACCTGCAAAACCTATATTCCAACTCTATCTCAACAGGTCACAGAAAGAAGTAGATTTAAGGCTTTCCTTTATGGTCGGCCAAGAAGTTGTCGCACATCTAAAAGCCCAAGTGGATTGGCCTCATAAACAACATTGCCCGTCAAATTGACGATGATGGTAGGCAATATAACAGATCAGTAGCCATCATGTAAAAGCCAATGAATAAACAACCCAACACCCTGATCCTAGGGTGCTCAGAATTTGTCACACAGCTTCAACCTTGGTCAGCAATAAAATCAATCAAGAAGCAAGGAGTAGATATAAGGCTTTCCTTTATGGTTGGCCAAGAAGTTGTCGCACATCAAAAAGCCCAAGTGGATTGGCCTCATACACAACATTGCCCGTCAAAGTAAGAATGATGGTAGGCTATATAATAGATCAGTAGCCATCATGTGAAGGCCAATGAATAAACAACCCAACACCCTGATTCTAGGGTGCTCATAATTTGTCACACAGCTTCAACCTTGGTCAGCAATAAAATCAATCAAGAAGCAAAAACACTAAAGGTACAGCTTTGAAAATGGAATCAACACACAGCATAATCAGACATAAAAGAGGAACAATGTCAACCAAATTATCCAGAATGAAATAAATAAATAAATCGGGGTGTAGAATCCATAAACCGTGTTCCAGAACAAGTTCCACCAATCCCACCAATTATTTTAGAAGTATAAATCAATCCATCTGTGTCTAAACATCTAATCTAACAAAGTTTTTTTTCCAATTTTCTTCCAGGAAGCAAAGTTATGGCAGTAGTACCTCAGTAAATTTTGAAGAAAAGGTTGTGCATGAAACCTGTACTAAAGAGACTGTAACAGCAGGGTGGTAAAAAGCAAACCAAAAGAATGAACCCAAGGGAAAAGCAAGTACAGCACCACTAGTAACAGCATCATCCACAAGCAACTCCATCCAAATCCTCACTCCAGAAGTATATCAAATGTAACCCCAAAAGTACGATAAAGAAAAGCTGAAATTGGCTGGGTGAGTCTCCTCAAAATTTGGCCCCCATCAACGAACCCCACAAGCCATGGAGTAAGAGAACACCATATACCTCAGCATAAAACAAACCAACAAAGCACTTACAAGGTCATGCTTTTCCTTTTGGTCTCCCCTTTTCATTATTATTATTATTATTTTTTTTTCGATTCCTTCCTTTTCTCTCATTTTCTTTTATTTTTATTTTTTTAATTTTTAATTTTTAGTTTTTTTGGGTTTTTTTGTTTTTTTTTGTTTTTTGTCTTTTTTTCTTCTATCCCCCCTTCCCCTCTCTTTCTGGCTTATCTTCAAATAAGAATCGACTTTCCACTCAGGCAATGCCATGATAACACATAATCTGTAAGACTAATCAAGCAACCCCCCATCCAAGATCATTCACAAGTAACCCCCTCTTCCCCCTTCTTAAAAACAAAAACTCAACTTCCAATGGCCCCCAATATGCCTACACATTTTTCAGCAAAACCTGCTAACGCGCCTTTCCCTGCCCTTCACCATTTAATGTTTGTGATTGACTATCTAAGTTACAATTTGATGATCCACTTGCATTTGCCTCTCCATGAGTGCCTCTAGGACTCCTCTCAGCATTACTTGTCTTTCCATCCTCCAGTTCAAGGGTCTGGATTCGATTAGCCAGTAAATCATGATTAGATATACCAGGGGACTGGGGGCTCAGCGGCGGCCAATTCATCCAATCATTTCGCTTCCTTATTTTGTCACCCTGAATTACCAGAATACAAAATAAAATTCAACGTAGTAACAAGATATAGCTTATTGTACAATTTACAAGTGTGATCTATCTAGCACTGAAGCCATGCAAGTACAGGAAGCAAAGTTGTAAAATCTTCAATTATTGCCAGCTAATTCTTTTGGTAAGACAGATCCTTAAAATCTAAAAAATGTACCTGTACTTCCACCGCAGTGGAATTTCGCACAGAGTCTAATATGACAGGAATATTGCTCGTCAACTTCTTAACCTGCAAAGAAGAGCAATGAACATGTTAGGAGTGCACAAAAATACAAGAATATATTATTGGAAAAAACCAGCAGCAAGCATAAAACATCATGAACCATCTGGTGACAAACCACAACAAATCACCAAAGAAAAGAAAGACAAAAAAAAAAAAAAAAGAAAGGCCAAAAAACAAACAATGACAATTAATTACATGAAACAAACTAAAGCTTGCATTTCAACTAGGTAAAAAGGAATATGAAGTGGTCAATTATGCCAACCTTTTGAGGCTCCAAGCCTCAGTCTTGTGCTTTCCTAGAGAATGAAGGAACAAGGAATGATGCATGAAACAGAATTAAAAACAAAAAAAAAAAAAAAAAAAAGAAGAAGAAGAAGAAGAAAATTGAATTTGACCAAGAAAAGGTCACACTCAGTATACCCTTTGTTGATTGGAAGATTATCACCAGACTGCAAGTACCTCAAATTGCATAATCTTCAGACTATCATGGTGTCTTATGAAGACGGCTAAAAAGAGCACTAACATGTTAGCTTGATACAAATGATATATGTAGTTTTGGTTCCACAGTTTGATCACTACCAACACAACACGTTCGTAAACGCTGACAGTAAACACGTCACAATCAAAACAAATTATGTCAATCAAGCGTACAGTCCTAGGAAAAGTTCACAAATTGAGAAGTTAGCATTGTAGACTCCTTTTGGATGAGTAAAGTAAAATCAAACATGAAGAGAGTACATAAATCTTTAAAATAGGCATACCATCATTCAAAAATGGTGTAAATGAATAAGTAAAACATCAAGCAAGAAATATGAACTTATTTATTGAAGTACAATGTATGGAAAATGAGTAATCTGGCAGGAAAACAAGGCTTGCTTAAGTACCTATTCAATTTTAAGACATTAAATGCATAATTCACAAGTCAGAAGAGCCCCCAAGAAGTATCACAGAGAGAGTATACATGTCTAAGTTTCATGAAACAGACAAGACCTAAGTTAACTACATCCATGCAATGAGAATAAAAAACACAATCATAAGGAATAATTCTCTGTACCTAGTAAGATCAAATCAAAAGGGGCTTTACATTGATTCACATACAAGAAGAAAGTACACCAACATTCATTGTTTTCTTTATCAAACATAAACAACTTCAAAGCCTCATATTTTAATCATTACCACTATAGATGACCATATTAATATATACTAATAGAAGTGTGTTGAGGTGTCAAGGTGCTGACCAGAATCCATCCCAATAATGTAAGGTGAGGGCTTATTTTAGTAAATATTTAAAATCTTTTTGATTTAAAAAGAAGCTTTAGAAAAAACCCTCCAATAACACATCTTTTTTGTCCAAAATTTTTACATGGAAAGCCTACTACTTCATCAAAATCTCTTAAATTATGTGTATGTGCGTGCATAGTGGTATGAACAAGGGTCTTGAGGACATAATTTTAATTAATATAAATAAATTTAATCACTTTATGAAAATTCAACATTTATTATGAAATATATATATATATATATATATATATAATCTTGCATATGAATGCTCTAGTGAACGACAAATAATTAATTAATTATCTAAGAACCTATATATAAATAATTTTTTCTCACCTAAATAGAGAAAATACCTACAGATTGCCTTGACTCAACACCTTAAGCATAATCAACAGAATCACGATTCATGAGTTGTGATTCTGTCTCATACACAAGATTCAAAATTCCAATGAATCGCCCATGAATCAGCTGAATTAAAGAGAATCATGTGATTTCACATATGAAAAAACACCTATAGATTGCCTTGACTCGACGCGTTAAGCATAGTCAACAGAATCGTGATTCATGAGTTGTGATTCTATCTCATACACAAGATTCAAAATTCCAATGAATCGCCCATGAATCAGGCTGAATCAAAGAGAATCATGTGATTCACATGTGAAACATGCAATTCCTTGATTCAGATCGATTCAAGGGCGTTTATTTTTCTCTTCTACCTTTGTGCTTCACAGTTAAAAAACAACCCACCTGAATCCTAATATTCATTTATTCAAATTTAGATTCGATTCAAAGGGACCCCAACAATTCACTTCCAATTCATGATTCAACTAACATGGCCTTGAGAACACTGCCTAATTTAATATCAAATTAGTTTAGCCCATAAACCTTATAACTATAATTACACATATACTTCACAATAATTTTAAAAATTGAAAATAAAAAGATAACAAAAATATTTCTAGCAATGTAAAAATACTAGGAACAAAGATATATCTCGCATAAAGAATATATAGGTATAACACTAGAGTGAAAACTCGTGCTAAGGTTGAAGTTGTACAATTCACACAACCTCCTTAAACTTTTATAAAATTTTAAAAAAGCCTCACTACCTGTCCCAAGTATGGCCTAGGCAATCACTTAGTGGTGACCATGAAAACATCGACTAATAACATGCAATGTCAGGATTATTGTCAACAAAAAGACAGGATCTCAAGTTCCGCCAAATACTAGAAGGACAGTACATACATTTCTTCTTGAGCCTCCAAGCATTTGAAAAACAGGATTAATTTGTTGGTTGCTTATATTGCAGGCAAATTTAGAATATTGAGTTTTTAGCATTTAGATTCAAGTAATCTCGAAGCACGTTGGGCAAGTGGGAAGGAATCCAAAAGTTATGTCATGTTTAGCTCTCCATCAAGAGCTGTCAGGTACAACAATTGAATAAGACCAGCAATTTAGCTTAAAGGGAAGAAGCACGGTTGATAGTGTTTCGAGAAAGATTCCATCTTCAGGATATAGTTTGCAAAGTGTAACAGCAGAAGCTGTATGGTTGAAGTCAATTCTAACAGAACTGAGTATTCTGTTGGAAATGAACTTGAGATTATAATGGTGCCTAGAAAGTCCCCTCTCAGCCCAAGATTCCCTTTAATCTTGGCTGAAAGCAGTTGCCTCAATGGTCATTGCCACCCATTAAAAAACTTCATTCCAAAAGTGATTGGTTTGGATAAATCGCCCTTCCACTAAATGATTTTGGAACTTTATTCAACAGCTCTAGATATGACTATTTCTATGGAGTTCCTTGGTGTGGAGGCATACAAGAGACTAATGCTTCTTAAAACTCCCCCACTAACCCTTATGTGTCAATAGCGAAGATGTAGTTCCATCCAAGCCTATTCTTATGAAATCAAAAACGCAAGTTAGGCTTGAAAGGAGTACAACTTTAATAGAGTAAATGGAATGCAGTATCACTTTGATGGCCAAATTCAGTTGTAAATTCTAAGAAAATACAAAAAGAATTATGATATTGAGTTTTTTAAAGCGTGGGAGGAACCAGACCTTGAATAAGCATTCTCCAACCCTATTATTCAAGGCCCAATCCTCTTATCAGTTCTTGGAGCAAAAAGGAGCAATAATTTCTCAGGTTTCAACTGCTCACAAAGTGCAAGATTAGAAGTCTCACTATTGGGAAGTACAATTATCTTTAATGCTGCTAGTTTAAAAACTGATTTGCCCTTTCCTACTATTGAAAACGAACTAGATTTTTTTAAGAAAATAAGGTTTTCCATGGTTTGGCCATGCATGCAAGAAGAGAATCAAAACAAATGGAGGAAAATGTCAATACTGTCTCTTTTTCCTCCTATACCTTACTAAGCATTGTACATAATAATTAAGACCCATCATAAGTAAAAATATTGTAGTGAAAGCCATCTACCCACCTAGCAAAACCACAAAATGTCTGGGATGAAGATGCCTAGGATACACAGAGGAAGCAACACAATGTAGCTTTTTTTTTTGTTGGGCATGGCATCCAAATACCTACTTCTACTGTTACATTAATTTCCATAGGAGTTCTTGTGTACGATCAATAAGAATTTCCTCTTAAATAAATTATATCAGTTTCATCAATTGGCTTGTCTTTTAGATATGAAAAAAGAATTATTTTCATCAAATTGTGAGAGGTCATGAGGCATAAAGTACTCAATCCAACATATGAATAAATACCTATAAATGAGTAAAATAATTCCAAATATGTTTTTCGCCATTGAAGTTGAAGGATTGAAAATCCAATAACTTCTTATCCACAGAAAATGCTACGAGTCAAATCTCAAATTGTACAATTAAAATCTCAAATTAGGTAAAAGAATTTCTAGCCTCAAGGTATGGCTTTTCTACAACGATTTGGATCAATGTCAAACAACTGTAAACACATATCTACAACCAACTGCCATAATAAAAAGTGATTAATGTGGAAAGAAAACTGTTTGAGCAAACCTGTTTCTCTTTTATGATGAATACAAGAATAAAGCAATTTAAATTTACAATGTTATAATGCCACACATTCATTTAATTCTCCAAAGATCAGAAGCTTTCACCTTCATAAAAGCAATCCATTTAACACCATCTAACCTCCTTTTTTTTTTGTCAGCATCATTCTTGATTTCTACCTTTCAATGAATAATGAACCAGATACCTAAGCTTTTCATTAGTTGGTATCTCTTCAATTTAAATTTCACAATGTCACCACTCGTATTGATCCCATCAAGTAAAACTGCACTAAACATATTTGCTTTCGATCTAACAAATCCTAAGTTTGCTCAAAGAAGAGTCAATAACATGGACATTTTGCAAAGGCGGACCTTGTGCAATTATCTCTCCCCAGTAGGCTGATGCCTAGGTAATTTGGGTAGAAATCAACTGGGCCATGGGTTAGGTGGGCAGAGGAGCATTTCCGAATTTGATAAAAAATAAAAATAAAAATAAAAATAAAAATAAAGAAAAAAGTACCTCCAATATAAAGTTATTTAATTGTTAAATACCTGTAACTTCCATTTTTAAACATAAACTAGGTTCTAAAAGCAAGAAAACTTTACATTCCGATTGTGATATCCACTGCCACAACACTTCAACAAATATAAAAAGGTTGTGCTTGGCTGGTAATTTAAACACAAAGATTCAATCCAAAACAGAGATCTTAGAAAAAGAACTTTTTATTGTTTTATAAAAATTATCTGTATTCTTAAAAACAAAATAAAGATCTTTTCAAATTTATTAAACCAAACACAATCTTTAACTTTTTATTTTAAAGAATTTTGAATACAAAAGCTATAATTGGATCACAAACTAAACAGGCCCTAAATGATTTGTTTTTGATAGCTGATTTAAAGGCCAAAATTATCTCACTGCAAAGTAAAATCAAAGATCACCTAGAAAGAGGCAGCTTGTCTTGAGTCACCAAACCTAATAAGCTCACCAAGTGACAAGGGACAGCCATGACCTTGGATGGTGGGCTTGAGAACCAACCATCAATGTTCCTTAAACTAAAGATTGTTTAAGGCACACGGTGCACTTAAAGTGAAAGAGGACTTGACACACAAGGTGCAAGGTACAAGGCACAAGGCAAAGAGCACACTTGTGTAAAGTGAAGAGTAAAATTTACCCATCAAGGTATTGGGGAATGCTTGAGAGAAAGGGTTATGACCAAGGAGTTTATAGGTTCAACTTTCAACCTTTGCCTCAAGCTTCTACGAATTCCTCAAGAAGGGTAGGCTCATCTTATGCCTTATGTTTCCCAGGCCCTGGCCTTGTGGGTGGGTGGGTGGAGAACAATAAAAATAAAAGCTCTCAATTTTTCTCTTATACATCATAATGGTAATAATAACATTAATATTTTGTATAGTTTTTATTGATAACACACTTGTTTCTTCTGATATTCAATAAAAAATTGAAGCAAGAAACACTAACCAAAGAACAACAACAAATAGCCATTCCAACACAAGTTTTCCTCAATATTCTATGTTTTACAAAGTTTATTATATAAATCAATATTATTTCATGATTTGAAACAATATTTCATAATTAAGTTTTTCTTAATGCACTTGGGAATGCCAAAGGCAAACACCTTGAAAACACTACCTCTACTTCTCCATGGTGCAACCTAACTTGCATAAATCTCCCCATCCCAATTACATTATAGGTATGATTTAAATAGTAAATTATTATACACAAACATCAAGATACGTTAATTAGGTTAAAACTTATATGTGCTATTACTCCACATGGAATAAAAGAGTGTTGTCAAAGCAAGATGGTGATGGTAGGCGTTATACCTTATGTAAAGGAGGCTTAGGCAAGACTTGGCATATAAACATATGTACTTAGAGTTCCTTGAAAAAATTTATTTTAAGTATTCATTGGTCCCTTATATGTAGACATATGTGCATATCTACATACATACACAGATATACATATAATAATAATAATAATAATAATAAT